>VBVR01000369.1:0-53709 GCA_011638315.1 Tetramorium parvispinum | reverse complement strand
TAACAGTAGTTATATATATATATATATATATATGAGATAATGCTAATATAAAAGAATATTTAATAGTGATATTATCAAAAATATTTTAAACAGTTAAATTAAAATATTATAATTCTTTTGATTTTGAATGAGTATTAATTAATTAATTAATTGATAGTGAAAAAGAGAAAAAAGAGAGCTATTTATTTCGTAAAACTCTCTCTAGAAGTAGTACACTTTAACCACATGTTCCTCCTCTCATGAAAAGTCTCGGAAGGGTGCGAGTGCGTTCTTTTGCATTCACTGCTGGCGCTCATGTTACCGAGAGTCTTGTCCAATTACCTTATTACTATATTACTGGAAATGCGTATCGGCTCTTTGTAAGCTTGGGAAATACAGCATGTAACGACGCGCGTAATTCGAAAAACTGACTGCTCGGCTCCAAAGAAATGTATTCATTACGCTGAAAGAGAGCGAGGTACAAGCAAATAGTTTCCCTCCGCTCCATCCCGCGCCCATCTCATTACCGTGTTAGTAGCGACGAGCATTGCCCTTCTGGCAACGTTATAAAGACCGGAGATATGACGTGGCGCGATCACGTAACGCGCAGAACGTCTTCTTCGTCGTAAAGAAAAATCGTTACTAGGTACGTGAAGTTTATCGGGCTCATTAGCCGCTATGATTCATCGGAATGTGCAATGCGCGCGATGCGCTCCGCGTTCGGCGTCTCTTGGTGAAAGGATGTAAACAAAGGATACAAAGGAGATACGCACGCGGATCGCGAACCATTTTACCGCTATTAAAGCCGAGAACAAATTGAGAATACTCACGAACGAATAATCGTAAAAACGTCAATTTTTCTTGGAAAATTTGTGCCGCTGACATAAGATAAATCTATTGTACATTGCAATATGGAGATTCGAAAACTTACTGAAATTTTTAGTAAAATAATCAATATTTTTTATATTATTTTTTATATATTTTAAATATGAGAAAACGCTATTTTTCAAAAAAATTAATGCAAGAGATATATTATTAATCTTTCAATCGCGCTATTTTTTATAACAGTCGTGGAATTTTGAAAAATTCCCATATGAAATCACATTATAGTTTTTACTTCGAGAATTTATATATTTTCTTTGTTTGTATTTTTTAAGTCTATTGCGATTATATTTATTGCGAAAAATTCGTTTTATTAAATATGAGAATTTTTCGAAACAACGACTGGAAAATCTAACGACTTGTAAATGACTGTGATAAAGAAGAGTCTATCTATCTTCACACAAATAAACTCAAGTATTTTCAAAGAAAATAACGTCGCTTCCGTTGTCTTCGTTTTGGATCCACGGCCTGATTAACGCATGCACAACGAGTAACAGGTAGTAAATAATCCGCGAAGGGGGAACGCATGGTGAAAGGTCCCGCGGGATGCTTTCAAAAGACGCCACGCCAACCAAGACGGTGCACAGTGTTTAAAACTTTTAAACGTCGCTTTCTCAGGTCTCGGCTGGCAGTCGTCGATATCGTTCATTATTCATGGATCTCGCGCGCTATGAAGCGCGGCGCGGCGCGACGCCATGCCGCGAGAATTAATTCGCCGACAGCGTTATGTCGAGAGATACGCGCGTGCATCCGCTGATAATCCGACGATTATTATTTATGATTCCGCATCGCGACGTAAAAGGCTGAACGCTGTCCGGGGTTGTACGCGGGAGCCGACATGTGCGGCACCCACGCGTGTCCTCTCCTCTCCCTCCTTTACACACATGATCGTAGCCGGTAGTCTCGCGAATAATGCGCGCAAACGTCGACGTTCGACATCGTAAATCGTTATCGTCCGCCTATAAAAATACGCTCCTCCTTCGACGACAATTTGTTTCTCCCGGAAGATTCCACGATCGAGAGATCAAGACTCGACTTCTTGCACGCAACCGATATCTTTCGTATGATGATCGTTTTTTTCCGTTCGGATGATTCAAAGACAATTGCTTCGTCGAAAGAATTTTGTTTCTTTATACGATTTGCACGATAATGTGATTTTTTTAAGATGTTTCTTATGATTTGGATGTAAGTACTTGTTTAAAAACATGACGCAAAATATTCATCAATTTATAGATTTAATGATACTATAACGATATAACGGTTACGATTTTATGACGGTCATGAAACAGTCTCTGAAGATCTGCAGGATTCAAGAAATTGTACATATATTCAGATCTATAGTAGCCATTTTTAATAAATGTTTATAAAAAAAATATTAATATTTTAATACTACACTGAATTTTTGATGTAGCTAGAATTTGTTAATAGGTTAATATAAATTAATATAGAGTTAATAGGTACATTGAAAAACATTCTGGTTAAAAACGACGAATCAGAAAATCTTGTAGAATTGATCAAATATTCTAGTTATTATAATAGAAACTCTGATTATTATAAGTTATAAAGTATTGAGTTCTATTATAGTAACCAGAATATTTGATCAATCCTACAAAATTTTCTGATTTGTTGGTTGATTTGATTTTAACCAGAATTTTTTTAGTGTAATAAAATATAAGTGTTCACCTTTGTCGCAATGAGACAAGCACATTAACTCTAATTAATAATTTACGATTGCTCATACACTCTCAAGCATATCCTCCGCTAGAGTTAATAAAGAGCTGTTTAATAGATAGTTAAAATCGGTCTTGTATCTTTTTTACGTGTCCCATTCTCGGCGAGATTTGTAGATGTTCCGTCGTGTTAGAATGAATTATGTACACGCCGTATGCTGTGGATTTTTTTTTTCTACGAAAGTAAATTGATGGCTCTTTAATTCACTCGCGACGTTACGCGTAAACCGACAGTTGAAAGACAGCGCGAGACGATCACAGTCAATCCGTGTAAATCGGTTCTAATCGCGCGGCCACGATTCTCGGAAGTAGAAACCGGCAGGCTGGGGTCAGACACGTTTGGAAGTAACTCGCCTACTTTTACGCGAGGCATTTCACAGTATCCTTCAAACATTTTCATGTAACGCGCGACTGTTCTTTTTCTCATTTTTATTTTATTAAATATAATCCGGCGTTATCTCAATAGGAAATTGAAACGCCTTTCCAAATCGATTAAACGCGAAAACAATCTTCCTTAATTGAGGAGTCAAATGGCAGCTAAGCAACAAGTTGATACTGTGAGTTGTAGAAAAACATTTCGAATTTCATGATTCATCACGTCTCGCGGAGACTTCGCAACCGATCGCGATCATTAATCTTCAGGATCTGTCGTCTCACTTGCTCGGAAGCGCGCTTGTGAAGCGCATCAACGGATCTTACCGACTAATAGGACTATCTCTCTTGCCTTTTCGAGCGGAGACGGATCACTAGATCGGCTACTTTTACAGTCGATGATTCTAATAGGGTTAAAATCGTGAAAAAAAAAGATACAATCGGGATCGATCGAGTGATTATTGATACTGTCATAAGATTGTTACAAGTATCCTTTCTCATGCGATTTTCGAGAAGACGTTCACGCTGGCGAGCTACGACGAAAGTAGCCGGCAATTTATTATCATCCCGCAAAAACTGTCGGGAACTGTTGCGTAACCGGTGTACAATTCCGTCACTGTTACATCGAGATCGGTTGTTTTAGAATTGAGCAACGAGAGACGGTCTTTGGATCTGCCCGAGCGAAACTTCCACCTCGCCGTTTTTAACTTGCTTTTCCGGCCGGGCGAACCCGACAATTGGCCGTTCGCGGGGGTATCGGGAGAGGAAGAAAATCGATCGGCATTTCGGATTTGCCAATGACTTCAGTGCGGGGACTACGATCGCACGGAGAGCGATTCTTCGCCGGGGCATTGCCTTTTTTACGTATTACGCGGAATTTTCGATCGCTCAGACCGTTCAGACGCGCGGACATATCTCGGCGAGACGCGCGGCGTACTCTGTTCGATAGTTTTCTCTATGCGAGCACTGTGATTTAGTTAAATAGCGACTCGCTCCGGACGTTTCCTTATGAAACCGAAGTGTAAAGCGAGCCGCTGGAATCCCGATCCGCGCTCTCACCGTAAAGCGGACAACCCCGCGTCGAATTCCGCGTACCTCATGAGTGAAGCCGATTACATAAAAAGGATGATCACTATGTTAATCCTTCCAGCATCGCGGATCTTTAATATATTATTTTTACATGACCATAGATCTCACAAAGAGATTAATTTGTTTCTTTTTACTTTTATACGGACCAGTTTTGAGATTGAAATTTGACGTGGATATAAAATGAAGAAAAATATTTATGATGGTGAACAAAAGAAATAGCTCGGTGCTGCGATTTTCAATCTGCCTCCTCGAGATTTCAATAAACTTATGCATGTATCTTGCTTTTGCTCATTTAATTTGTTGCTCTCGTTTCGCGTCTCGTCTTGATTTTATTGAGATTTCACTTCTCTCTCGACGCAGATGTCGAGCCGGTAATCGACAGAATTCGTAGAATTACAAAATTGAAAGTTCTTACATTCTTAACGTGTTCTCGTCAATAATATTAATTATAATAATTTCTATTATTTATAACAACGTTTTAGTTATTGTTTTTTTATAAAAAAAGAAATAAGAAAGAAGAGTGAGAAATTTTAATAAGCAGTTTTACCAGATTATCTTACATAGAATTGCATTAAACATAGTTACATCATAAAATATATTTTCTAATAAGTAAATATTTTATTATTCGCATTTGTATAAATTCTTATATGCCGAAGATGGATGTGCAAATATTCAAATGCAATGGATATTTGCCTAGATTTGCTTATAACATAGTTTCACATTTGATAAAAAGCTGTATACGATAAAAGTCGACTGTGAAAGTATTAGTACAACCCGCGGCTACATATAAGAGCCAGGTGCAACATCAAGATTCGTCGCGAAGCAGTACACGAGCCTTTCTCATGAATTCCGCAGCGTCTTTCCACCGCGTTTGGCCTTTCGTCAAGAAATCGCGCGGATTAGGGTAAAGAAGTATAGAGGTAGGACGGTCGGGGAGGAGAGGATGATGAAGGGTTCTGGCGTAACAGAGATATCAAACAATTGGTTCCGCCATTAAACACGATCATCAAGCACAATAATTTTCTCAGTTCTGTTAGCCGCGCTGAAAATGGGTTTCTACCCGCTGGCGGATATCCGAGTTTGCGAAACTGGCCGTTAGTACAGTCGATGGAAAGCGAACGCGGTGAGTACAAAGTCGTTCGCTGTTCTGCCCGTGACAAGTTTTGCCGAGCATTCGCTGATTGACGTTATTAACAGTTTCAGCAGCATTGGGTTTTCGTTATCAGAACAATACCCTTTAGAAATTTACAGTTAATTTAAAGTTTAATTCAGGTTTATTAGATCCTTGTTTTGATATCCAGCTAAATTACCTCACAATGTCTCTCTTTATCTTTCTTTTTTAAAATATAATCGGGATGTTTACTTGAGTAGCTAATATTAATAGTTGTAATTTATAAACGCGATTAAATAAATTTGTGTACATCAAACAAAAGATTATTTTTATCAAATCTTTTAAATCTTTAATGTTTTTTGAAAAAATATCAGGTTCAAACTGCAAATATTTACAACAACAAGTTCATATAATTGCAATATAATTTAAAGATAAATTGCTCTAGAATTTTAACATACTATATATATAATAACTATCTATTGAAATTAAATTATTATTTAAGAAAAACATTTAAAGTTGTTTTCTATTACGTCATTATAAAATTAATAATATTGACCTTTTTATACCAACGTAAATATTGTATATCAAAATGACGAAAATAATTATCGAAAACATATAGGTATAATTCTCATGATAAAGTGTTATACTGTTATTACAGTAACGTAACATTAGCTTGCGCAAGATTTCGAATTTTGTTTCAAGTGTTTCACGAACGATCGATCCGGTTCGCAATTGAGAAAATAAAGTTTCATCTTTAACGAGCAATTGTGATTTAAAAGGAGTGAAATCGACCGCGAATGAAGAAATGAGAAATGCGACAGAAAATAAACAGGGAACGCCCGTGAGTGATGGCATATGGAGACTGAACGGACTGAACGTAATTTAATTGGACGCTCTAGAAAGTGCCTTCTTAATTAATCGATTTTAGCACATTATTAGTTCCCGAATCGGACGAGTACGAATCAGGAAGCGGCCTCGTAATTAAACATTTAATTTAATGCTGCGCTTCACTACTGCGACTGCTTTCCATAATGATTACTAATGAGAAAAGATTTTCTCAATTAACATAAATCTTCTGATGGTTTATGTATAGATTCATTAATATATTCTTTCTCTCTCTCTCTCTCTCTCTCTCTTATTGTTAGTTTGAAAAGCACATTTTAGCATCATTCAAGTTTCATGAAAACATTAATTTTAGAAATTGTAATAAAATATATTAAATTAGTAAATTTTACTATTAATTAACAAATATTTCTATCATGGTTACATCGAGAAATATTCGTATTTTACAAAAAATTTTACTAAAAATTGTGTTAATATTTATCAAATTTGACATTTTTCCCTATAAAATATATATTTACAGCGGCTTTATTTTGCGCATGCGATATTCGTTCGCTGAACTAAATTACTCTCGGTTTGTAATTAAGTATTTCCTAGCGTAATCATCGCGTTTTCAAATCGCGTGAAGCGAGAAGCAACGTTGAGATGTGCAACTTTTTACACTCAGGCGTAGTATAAGGAAAGCTGAGGAATCTCCTCTATCGCTTGAAATCGTCAACAGAATTACACGGACTCTTCCATATTGCGCATAAATATATACAGCGATCGGCCACGAAATCAGGAATAGATTTTCATGAATTTTCCTCCGGGGCCGGTTATTGCCCAGCCGTTGGCCTGATTCCCTTTCTTTAACCTCCCTTCCACTTCCACCTCCTTCCCTGATCTGCCTTTCGTCCTCTTCCGCGATCGTCCGGTTCCCTCTTGTCGTCCCCTTCGTCGTAACGCATCTATCTCGTCTTCTCTCCACGCTCGATCGTCTGCCGATCCGCCGATCTCGTCCGACCGTATCGCCCAACTTCTACGCGGCATCTTCGACCGTTTCCTCATGAAATATTCACGCAGTACGACGAAATCATCGTTTGTTAGTCAACACCGTCTCTTCGTCTTTCTCTTTCTTCTCTTCTCTCCTTCTCTCGCAAGAGACCGCGAGGGCCTTACACTGTCGGGCATTGTCAGCCTCGTGGCCCATTTCTTTCTGCGATCCGGCGACCTTTTAGTTATCGTCACGTCTTTCTTTTCTCGCAACTCATGCATTGTGAGTAAAAAATATATTTCAAATACATATATGAATGCATTTTTATATTTTATATCAAACACCTTGCGATTTATTGAAAAAAATTGAAATTTGTTTTTTAGATTCGTGAAAAAAAAAAGATTTGATGAAAACGCTGAAAAAAACTGACAAGATACAAAAATAATTTCACTTAATAATGAATAATGGCATAATCGTGGTGTAATTATAACTATAATCTTACTGTATTAGGAAAACATTGGTAAAACTGAGATTTATAAAATTACTTAAAAATTAGTTCTAATAAAATTTACTAAATAAAAGATTATTATACAAATTTATGTTTAATAACTAATTTCTATGTCATACTAGAGAATCCGGATTAGATGTTCATTATGTTAAAATTATTATCAAATATTCGATTTATATTTATATTTGTATAAATCTATAATTTTTTTCAATGAAAAATATAGAAAAATACTACTTAAAATTTCGCTTGACCAAATTACCGACTTTATATATGATAGTATTTATTATTCTTTGTACTAAAAATATTTTCTAATTATTATATTAATGCAATTGACAAATTTTTCGTAGAATTGAAAAGATTGCCGTGGAAAGCTTCCGTAAAATATTACATGGCACGCCTAGAAACGCTTTAATCGATGCCTAAACCACTAGTGGCCCTTCAACCTTGAAACGAAATGGTACTCGAATACCATCACAAGGTCGCCGCCTAATGGTGCACGAAACGAAAATTGGTGAAAGGATGCGTGGGATAATACAAGCCTCTCTGAAGGGTGCCGTGACGTTCACGAAGATTTTCTGCACTTTTAATGAGCAGGTAGATCGTTAATAGACCGCATCGATCGTGAGAACATTTTCGTTTTCAGCCTGACAAATCGGCGATCTCGTAACGTCCACATTCCTATGTCCGTTAATAGACAGGCAAACGAAATGAGTTACGGTATCCGAAGGTGGTAAAATGAATTTTTACGATATTAAGATTGCAGACTTTCCTTTGTATATTTTCAGATTTGTACTTAAAGTTTATCGTGTTCGACATAACGATTGTAAAAGATCACTAATGAACAAGCAACTGAAATTGTAACGCACACACGACGTTACCTTCTTCAATTTGTCAGATGACTGACCGTCTTAAGATGCTGGTTTCGATTTCAATTCATGATTATGTTCGCATGTAACAATACGAAGGCAAAAGGCGGCTCGTCTCGCAATGACGAGCAAGAAGTAACAAGTGTGTGCAACCTTCAGCGATGATGGAGGGCTGATTAAGCAAATCAGAAATATGCGTATCTGATGCGCACGCGATCGATTCTCTTCACCATTGCATGATCGAATTTTGTATTTTAATATTAACCTGTTTTTATTTTTGTTTTTCTGCAAAAATTCATCTTTAGTGAAAAATGTTGTAACTTTTATCTGTAATCTACCTTCTGTTTGTATTCTACCTTTTCTATTTATTATAATTTTAACTTTATATTTTTATTGAATAAATTTTGTGTATCAATCTTTTAAAAAATTGCAATATATACATTTTGCGGTTCTTCGTCCAAAATGAAATTAACATTGTATATGCATTGAATGAGTTTATTACATCTATTGTAGCACGTAACTTAATTACTGATAATCAACTGACTTTTATGAAACTCCAGCAAATATGTGTAGTGCAAATTGTCAATGCCGAGCCATTAAATCAAATTAATTCTCGCATTAATTTTGATACAATTAAGTGGTATTCGTGCTTTCGTACTTTCCGCGCAATTTGATTGCGCGAGATTGAATTAGACAATCGATGGTGTTGCAAAATGTTTATTTAGCTGTACGATACGTTCAAGATGTTCGATTAAGCGAGATAACAAAGGCGAGGTAGGCCGCGGTGAATCGCGAGATGAAATAAGAGGGTCAGCGTGTATGGGATAAGTGGCGGCGCGCATACATACGCATTGAATAATAAAACACGTAGGTACTGCTCGGCCCTTTTTTTACATCTCTCCGTTTGCCACTTTACGCACCGCACGATGTTATCGTCGTTCTTACATCACGAATGTAGGCTGTGGCCTCAAATTTAAGCTTCCATTTCGAGGCGCTACAATTATCTTTCCACGCCGGCAAGGTCGCCGCATCGTCCACTCGAAGATGCAGTCGATGCAGTTTCACCATGCCACAAGGCTAACGTCGCGTCCGTTCACTACAATTAAATAACGGACAATGCGCTTCTTGTAATGTTGTTACGATACACCTCGTGTGAAGTGATGAAAAATTCATTGTACAAAAGCGCGCGCTTCGTTTGTACTTTTGCGAGTTAAGGAGAACGCCGGCGCGGCTCGCTCTATAATTCTCGTGTTTTTTTTTTTCGGCGAAAATGGGCTAATTAATATGCAGTTTGCTCAAACGATGCACCTCGTACCTTCGATACAAGGCATAAATCAAGGCCGAGGCTAAAAAAGACTCGCACGTTCGCAGTAACCAATGTTCAGTGATTGCCGCCTGCTCGTAAAAGTGTCAGCTTCGTGTTTTGGGCTGCCGCTGAATGATCTTTCGGCGAGATGCAACGGATCCCCCGTGTTTTTGCATATCTTTCGCGCCGAACCGGTCTGTAAATTTTCATTTCCGTCACGAGCGATATAATTCATGATTCGCGCGATCTACATTAACGGAGACAGAGTCTGAATCCTGAATCTCTAGGAGCGCTTTAATAACCGTTACGCAGTCAACTAAATTGCTAGAGCGTAAACGTCTTTTATAATCGATCTCTTATGAAGACTTTTACGCGATCTGATATTTTTAGCAGCATAATTTCCACGCTTGTGATTTTCTTTGTAAACTGATTTCTGCATATTTGTCTACAAGCGGAGGTATCGTGAGATAACGTTAATGGGTTAAATTTCTCAAATTTATTGATAGCTATTATTAACGAGATATAGATATTATACGTAAAACGCTTTATCGTGATTGCTCATTGTGAAATCGCATTGTCACTCGACGCGAATCATAAATTTCATTTAATCGGAATTTTCTCGGTCCACGTGGATTGTCTGTAGTACGAGATAGAATTTCTAAACGGCAATGAAATTTAACAATGGCATTGCGGTACTGCTCGAATTTAATTTAAAGGCAGCGAGTCCATTGTACGCGCGAGAATGTATAAATAGACTCGGCATGCGAGCCCACGCATCAGACTTTATGCCACCGAAGATCCCGTCCTCGTCGCGAAACGAATTTACATTTACGGCCATAGGCAAAAAGACGATTGAAATTATTTCAATTTTCCCCTCCTAAACGACTTCTTATGTAAGCTCGTTCTTCGACGGAGATCATTTGCATCGCAGAGTGAATCCGTTTACGTCGTAAAAAAAAATTGTGTTCATTCCAATAATTTTTTTAGCGATACGTGATTGGTTACTGACGTTATAACATTAAATCAAATTATTATAATCTTTTCAGCTACGAAAATATTTTTTAATTTTATAGAATCAAAAATATATATTTATAGTAAAGATAAACAATGAAGGAAAGTTTAAATCTCGATATGTTCTCGAAAGAGGGCTTTATAAAATATATGTATATTGTAGTATAATCATAGAGAGATAAGAAAATATTTTAAGAACAAACTTGAAAGATAAAGGATAAAAAAAGGGATAAATTGTTTAACAATATTAATATATAAATTTCTCCCAATTGAGTTCATTTTTGGAATTCGAGAAAGAATAAATTGATTTATATATATAATAAATAAAATATGCTATCATTTTATATAAATATTAAATTGGGATAATATAAATGTTAAAATTGAAGTAAACGTTTAAAAAATACAATTTAATTATACATTAAATATCTCCCTGCTGATGTATGATAAGTATTTAATATAAAGACAGGGCGTATATCATTGCAGATTATGGAAGAGACCGGTTGGTAGGATCACAGTGTGCAGCAGAAGTACTTAATGACCGGTACTCGGTGACGGTAATGTCGTTCAGGGCTCGTTTTATTGCCGTTTGCGCCAGTCCAGGATCGAGGTGAGGACATTGTTCGAACGTCTGGGAATCTCTCATGATTGTCGTGCTCTCCATTCTCGTAATAGCCGGCGTATTCAAATACCGGCCTACCGCTTGTATACGTTTGTACGGATTGTTGAGCAACGAGGAGGAAAAAAAAGGAGGTAGGATCCCGATGTCGTTCGCGTAATATCGCTTGACACTGCCATGCTCCGTTCGGTTTTGCAAGGATGGGATTGAAGAGAAAAACGGAGCAGGCGGAGCCGTTTGTATAGTTTTGTATCAAACCATATCAAAGTCTATATCTGGATCGAATTTGACTCTACACTTCATCGCATCTAAGCTCGCTTTTTTCTACATAAAATAGTCTATACAATTGTGTAAATTGCTGAAACCGACATTTTAGCAACTATGCACTATCGATGTCAAGTCACGTGTTGATTATGAATGTACAAATTGTTATGCTCTTTATATCCATTTTTACCAATTTAGATTAACTTTAATCTCTAAAGTTTAACTTATTTTTTTATCTCTTTCTAGTTCCAAGAATTAGAAAAGGACGAAAAATAAGTTAAATTGAGATTAAAGTTAATCTACATTGGTAAAAATGGACATTAGTCGATTAGATCGGAGTTTATTTTCCTCTATCGAACTCACGTAAGTCGACGTCAATCGGTTTCGCAGCGAAGGTCTACGTCCGGAAGATCTTACTCGTTACACGCGTAGATTTACCACTTGAAATTTTCTGTCCGCGCAGTCGTAGAAATTATCGTTACTCCCAAGGCGAAAGGAGGCGATCCAGCGCGTATTATTTATATAGTTACTTTGGTACGATGCGCGATGCTCGTGCTCGTCGTAATTTGCGATTTATCGCGTACGGATAGTCATGGGTGCGTCGGCGCACGTACGGAGCCGATTCTAACAAATTGCCGATAGCGAGGCAGAGATGGATCGGACAACAGCACGAGGAGCAGAGTAAGGGAGAAGAAAATAATGGGCCACGGGACAAGAGCGGCCTGCCGCTCTCGGCCGCATTGGTTTCACATAACTGTTAACGGTGTTGTCGGTCTATATCGAGATCGGCATCGGCGCTCGGCGGCAACAAAAATCACCGGCGTCCCGCACTCGACTTACCTGTTATCAATTAACTGTTAATGTCACCGGTACGCTCGGTAGCACGTCTATTGCGTGTGTTATCGACGCAGGCTGTGCACTATGAATAATGCATCGCTGATGTATCTCTCGCGCCACTCGATCGAATATTCTGACCCGCGTCATTATTCTCGAGAGTACAATTTGACGGGAGAAATAAAATTGGATGAACTTTGCCAAGTATGATTTTAGTTTTCACATCGCCGAACGTCGTTTCTCTTTCGCAATCGTGACAATTGCGATTTGCAGTGATTACAATTTGTAAGATAGCTTTAACGTAGCTATAAATTTTTGCCACTCAATGATAAATCTCAGATATGTTTGTAGGAGATTTCACGTCTAATGCGAATGTCGCGTGATTCCCCATCCATCGCTTTTGCATTTGCATTATGTAAATGTAGCTCGGGTTATTTTGACTAGTCCAACGTAAATATATTTATCAGAGTCTTCGTGTTTTGCGTATCGGATAATCTCACGTGTTCTCTCTATCTCGCGAATGGGCGCAGTCGCGCGCGCGCGCCCGGAGGCACGTAAATTTATGAACGAGGAAACGGCAGGGATGACGCAGGAACATAGCTTTTGCAACGTCTGCTTTCTTGGGCGGCAAAACGTACCGTTCAGTGATATAAGGACAAGCGTGGGCGATTCGCTTTTGCACGGGATCGCAAGCGCAGCTTCAGAACTGGTCTCGAAACGAATTAGACGTCCAACGCATTTTCGCGCGGAACCTAAGAGAGCGTGAATTTATGAGCATGACTTTGCATCCCTTTTAATTGCGTTACGTAAGATTTTTTTTCGGCGCAGTCAATCTGCAGTGGTTTTACGTGTGAGAAATACGCGCGTGCGATATAGTCACACAAGTATTTTTTATAAATTGTAGGATTGTCAATTAGTATTTGAATTTATGATTATTAATTAGCTGTTAAAGTTGCGGGAAATAATGCGAAAAAATATCTAGATAATATCTAAAAAACCTTATATAAAAAAAATACAATAAATAATACAAAATATAACTTTGACAGCATTAACTGCATTCATTATGCGGTTTTTGTAAAAATTTTTTTGGAAATATATGATATCGCAAATCATACTAAAAATAACGTAGTTGAGAAACATTTATGTATTCTTCTAATTAAGTTTAGGTATTATTATATTTTGCTTTTGGGAAGTACTTGTCAGATGTACGTCGACAAATTATCGGACATCTTCCGCAGTCATACTCGTGTGAGCGTTCGATTGTTCTCATTCAAATGAAAACTTCTCTCTCTCTCTCTTTCTCTCCGCCTATTACTATTCAATATTCCTGTTCGCAGATTGCTGCGCACGCGACACCGTGTCTGCATTTCACAGGAACTCTGTAATTATCGGGAGCGCGGGACGCTGGCGCCAGGAGTACGAATCGAGATTTCGTCGACGTTGGATCGCACGGCCGAGTCGATCGAGAAAGAACCGAGAGCGTTAATGTCTCAATTAGTAAGGATTTTTTATCGATATTAGAATCCAAATACTGCGAACGTTAATAAACTTTTAAAAACATTTAATTAAAAACTATTGTGACAATTTTCATTTTACAATCTTAGCTGGAGAGGAAGATAGCAGTAAGAGATTACATTTTCAATTTATAAAACTAGATTCATCAAATTAATTTGATGAAATAATTAAATTAATCTATCAAATTAATAAATACTTTAAATTTCGTAAATTATAGTTTATATTAAATCATTGCTTGATAATTCACATGTTTTTTAAAAAAATATTAAATGTTTCTTCTTTCCCAATACTTCTATCTTATTTCGCATTTAAACTGTTTTATCAAGATTACTATTGACACGATTTGATATACGATTAGATTAACGAGTCTAAAATATTAATAGGAATGGTTCATAAACACTCTCAGCTCTTCACTGGAAAATACCGATCGCGCGGCATTTAAATACATTCAAAAGCACTGCTCGGAATACTAACAAGATATAATAATGCATGATTATTCCGACGTCGTGACGAAAGACGGGAAGAGAGAAAATTGTAAACTGCTTTACCTTATACGTCATGCCACGACCTTGAAGCCGAGGGTGACAGCGGTTCCTGCACTTCTGTTGACTGTGCGACACTTTTCCACCTTTGCTCATAAGGCAATCCGAAGGAGACAGAGAGAGAGAGAAAGAGAGAGAGAGAGATAACGGGAGCCGAAAAGGAAGAGACAAGGAAAGGGAGAAAGTCAGACTGTACCGGGGTAGAAGGGGGGTAGCGAAAGAAGGGGCGGTGGGTGCAGAGGAAACACTTGTTTTACAACAACACACTATCCTCACACTCGTGATCACTCTCCCTCTTTCCCAGGGGGCCCTTCCACGTGCGCGCGAGAGACGTCGGCCCTTACGAGGATACGAGATACCGGAACGTCCGCACGAACATTCCGCCGACCCGTGCCCGGATCGTTCCCCTCAACGATAATATATCCAGGATCCACCGGGAGGCCTCTCGGTTTCCTGCACCTCGTGGTACCGCAACCACGTGCTCGGCTAACGGTCCCGATCTTTCCCGCTCCGGCGGTACACGACGCGTGTCCCTTTTTTTTGAGTATGTATCACACACCGCACACCAGACAGCCTCCCGTTTTCTCAGAGAAAGACAGCTCTGCCTCTTTTCTCTCTTTCTCTTTACTCTTTCTGACTAGAGTTCATTCTGTCCTCGCGATCGAACGCCAAAGGGCGACACTCGATCCTTATTAATTTCCCTCGTGGCGATCGTCCGATCCGGATGACCGATTCCCGTGGGATCACAGTGCCGATCTCGGTGCCGAGCCCGGATGTGTATCGTATCGAAACGCGCGTGTGTGTCGTGCCGACAGGACAGTCGGGTCCTGACTGTTGATTTCTCTCACGGGAGGAGCGACGGAAGGAGCCAACCACGTTGCTCACCACCGTCCGGCGATCGTTTGGTGCCCGTGCTCCGTTGTCCAGGTCCTCTCTCGAGGCGTGTGATATCTCCCCCCCTTCCCCCTTCCCTTCCTCACGCTCTCTCTCTCTTTCCTTCGTGCCGCGGACGAGGCGGACGATCAGCGAGAACCGTGAGCGCTCTCGGAGGAGATTCGTGAGACGCGACGAGAGCGGAGTGGTCCGTACGGTGGTGAGTAAGCCGTGTGCCGATGTGTGAAGCGGGCGATGCCGCGTACGAATGTCTCGCGCGCGCGCACACACATACACAGAATTGCGACGTACACAAGCACGCAGGTACGTACCGTCGATTGGGCGGGGAGACTGAATCCGTAGGCTGCGGTGCGGGTAGGTTAGTAAGTAGGTAGGTAGGTAGGTAGGTAGGTGAGCCACACACCGGGGAACACACCGAAGAGACGTCTGCACACGGGGGGGGGAACCGCGCGGCCGTTTGTTGCGCGAGCGCTCGCTCAACACACGTGTGTACGTATAGCGGACCGCCCGTTCCCCGCGTGTGTGTGTGTGTGTGTGTGTGAGAACGCACGCGGAGAAATATAGCGAAGGAGCTCCCCTGCGTGTTAACCGTGAGAGACGTCGGTAAGGTAAGTGCTCTCCTCTCTTTCAGCTCCGGAGTAGCACCACGCCGGCACGCGACCTGCCCTCCCCCCCCATTCTTCTTCAGCCTCCCTTCTCCCTGCCCCCCTCTTCCTCGTCGCGGCTCTCGTCGTGTTCCTTTTCCTACTTCGCCGGCGAAGGACGTCTCTCCCTCTAGCCAACGTTTCCTCCTAGCTAAGGTTCCTCCGGCACTCTTCTGACTGTCCTTCCCACTCCCCGCGTGCGCCCCGATCTGGACCCCAAGAAGAGAGAAGGTGGATGGTGTTGGTGCACCACTCCCACCCGATGGTCACCGACACACCGGAATCCTCCCAGCCAGCCGACGCTGCTCTCGCGGGAGCGAGATGCAGCGAGCGGGTGAGAAATAGAGTGAGAGAAAGAGAGCGTGAGAGGGGCAGGGGGGAAGGAGGGATGGGACGAAGAGTATCGAACACAGTCACTATCTCTTCTCTATCGTTACTCGCGGTGCAACCTCCCAGGCAACTAATTCACCTTTGCAACTGTATCGACACCCTACCGCTCCGTCGCTCGCCAATATATTTGTTCTTTCTTCTGTCTCTTGTTGTCTCTTCTTTTTTTTTTTCATTTTCTCCGCGCGCGCATTCGTCTCGATAAAACTTGAGCGATTTATAAGAGAGTTCGAAAGAAAAAAATACATACAAGTATTTAACAAGTTATATTTTCAGACAACTGCGACCTTTAGCGATTGTTTTATTAGACAATTTCACGTGTGTTTTGTTATTTTTTTCATCTGGTATTAAGAATCTCATGCAACGTGAGTTTCATATTGTGCAAAAAAAGTGGATTGCCATTGACAATTTTTTGTCTACATGCTTGATTATTTCATTTAGCCCTTAATTTTATTTAAATTTTGTTCGAGTGATAAAAATCACATATCTAGATTTTAATTTATGAAGTAAATATCGGAATTAACAAATATCAACGAATAATGATTTATCAATAAAAGTAAAATTGATTCCAAATTTATTAAGTTGTCTATGTCAAAAAGGATATTCGATAGATCTGACATTGTTTCTGCATTGTGTCGTTATAACTTTCAAATATATTTTAGTTAATTTTTGCTGCGCGCGAGTATATTGAGTAAGAAAAGAGTCAAAAAATAAATGTACGTCAAATATACGATAAAAATGTCAATGCAGTTTATTAATTTTCATACAAAGGCGTCGAGCGTAAGTCTTGAGACCACGGCGAGAAACTAAGTCCGTTCGCGGAAAATATTCTAATTGCACGTATGCACGACCGAACGGGCCGGGTCCGAGAAACGAGAGAGCCGCTCCGGTTCGGTTCGCGCTGCTTCGAGGCACCGGCAGTATTTATTTTATTTCATGTTCTTGCCTCGTGTATTTGTTTCGCGTATTTGTCTCCACGAAAGTCGACAACAATTCGCCAACCTCGTGGAGATGTAACCGTTAATAATAATTTTAATTTTTGAATTTTTGCTATGGGCATGCAGCGGTGCAACCGCTACAATATATATATATATATATATATATATCTTTGATTTAGGTTTGCACGTTTTATTTCATTGTCCTGTCGTATTATCTATTGACTTCCTATATTTAGTCCGCTACGTCTCAATTTTGATATTGATATTACGTTACGTGTGTCGGTATTCCCATTTCTATTGGTGTCAACTTACCATCAAAGATTGAAACCGTTTCTCATCGTTCATCATCACGTTATTCACGGTATTCCCGTTTCGTTCCTCGCTTCTGGACACTAATTCACTTCTGGAATTGTACTGCCCCACTACATGATACTTTGCTCCGGTACTCTCCGGTTCTCCACGATGACGATCGGGTTGTCCTAGGACCGGATTAGCTCGTTATCACATCGTACCTTGCTTGGTTCAAATGCTTCCAACTCTCTCTTTCTCTCTTTTTCTCTTTCTCTCCCTCCCTCTCTCTCTCTTTTCAGTGTCACTCTGGAAGTCTTCGGTAAAATATTGAGATCAATAAAAAATAATGTTTAGTCCAAATTAGTGTTATAATTAGCAGCTGCACTCAGCAAAAATATTTAGAAATTGATATAATTTGTATGATAAAAAGTTGTCATAACAACTTTGCAGTTTGAATAAAATTATAAAGTAGTATGGTAAATAATCGTAATTTATAAAATATCGTCGTTTTCTGGTTCAACCAGCTTCGGTTATAATTATTGTATAATCCCATGTTTATGGAATATTTTGAAATTTTTTTAGTTGCACGCATCGTCAGATCGTGCAACTCTGTCTTGAGAGCGCAGTAAATCAAGATTTTATGCGCGAATAAAGGTATTAATTATTTGATTAATCATACACTAAGTTATTCATCTTCGTTTCGTCATACTTCACGGAAGAAGCTTATCACATTTTTCATACTATTTAGATTCGTCATATTCTTCACGAGACTTCTTTATGCAAAATTTTTCCACTTGACATTTTTTAATATAGTAGAGGTAATGGAATAAAACAATTACACTTTTTAAATATATAAATTGAAATAATTTTAATATTTTATTTTGAATTGTTTAGATTTTAATTTTACGAGATTGAGTTCTTGTCATTGATTTGCGGAATGGAATCTTGCTAATTATGATGCTCATATGTTTTTCTGAATTATATATGTACTTATATGATTTTTATATAAAATTTTATATAAATTATATATACAATATGTACGAGAGTTACACAATATTTTTATTTATATTTATATTAGTACAATATTTATATTAGTAAAACAGTTTTTACATTAGAAAAACAAAATGTATACAGAAAAGAGACCGATATTATATTTACTCTGTATTTTTATAGATAACGCACATTTTTATTTAATCGCGACAGAATCACATGTAATTTTTCCTGCTTCTGCGTTCACTCACTCCAGTCATCTCTGCATCATCGCTACGACGTACTTGACAGGAATTTTATACAGTTGCGACTTTCTGGGTCAATCTCTAGCCAGCTCCTTAGCTTTAGGTTGCCCAAGAAACTAAGCACGGCGAGTAAATCGAGAAGACCGACGTATACGCCCCGAGACCTTAGATCATCAGATCCTCGTGGATCTCCACGCTCCGCCTTGTTGCGCAACCGCCGGTGATCTCGGGCACAACGGTCCTGACACAGTTACCTGGTCAGGGCGTTACGGCGGAATTAAAAAGAACCTCCGAGAGAGGAGAATAAAAAAAAGGAAGAAGAAGCGGAGAAACGTGAGCCACTCTCGGAGAGCCTTCCCCGGTTTCACGGTTTGATGACTTTTTTGCGATCTCTTGTTGCCGGACAAAAAGACGCTCTCTGATCCCTCGCCGCGGCTTTTCTCCGCTAAATGTCGTGCCGTTTCGTCTGATTCTCTCTCTCTCTCTCTCTCTCTCTCTCTCTCTCCGGCGTGTTGCAACCTGCACAAATTTCGGCCTTCAACTCGGCACGCGGCCGCCGTCATGTCGCTCGACGACGTTAAAAGCCCAGCCCCGCTCGCGCGATGCGTTACAATGCTCGAATGTCGCTTTGAATGACCGTCGTTGCAACGAATTGCATCGACAATGGGGATCTTCTTGCGATTCTGCATAGTCACAAAATCGCGCACAATGTAACCGGTACCTCCGTCGCGTTTCTCATACGAAGAGAAGAAAAAAGGAGTAACCGATTTACCATTTATCAGAATCCATTGTCGTGTCACGCGCATTGTGCGCGATTTTCTGCGTTCGAAATTTATTCTCGCGACGCTCATTCGCGCCCGGTTCGTTGCTCAACGAGGCCTCCGGAGAGAACCGGATGAACGACGGAGGTTCACCGTGTTGGTGTCACTTCAGGGTCGTCGATCGTGATATTTGAGGCTTATGGAGGCGGGTCGGAATTCGCGACCGCGTCGCGACGGATTCTTCCCCTCCCCCCTGCACCTTCCCCGTCTCGTAGCATTCTATTCTCATACGACGACACCTCTCCGCCACGGGGTTGACGGCGTGCATGCACACGCGGCCACGCACGCACACACGGCGCCCGCCGCGGAACCCATCATTAAACGCCTACGCGGACGAATATCGGCGAGGACGGCACGACACGATGTCGCTGATGGTGTTGTGCATGTCGCGATAAAGGCCGCGACAAACGCACGCGGAATAGCGTCGCCCCGGTAAGAACGTCGTTGACAATGGCGCGCGCGCGCGCGCGCACCGGAAGCCCTCGCTCACCGCGCTGCGCCGCGGTGAAAGTTAATCATCCTAAACGCTCCTCTCGGAGATTAGTCCGATCATCCGGGATCCACCGGGCGGGGATCGCGTCTTGTTACATTGCCAACCTGAGAATGTTACCTGGAAACTTTTCTGTCTCTAAAAATTTTTTAAATAAAACGAACAACGAGGTGCGATCGTATAAAAATTGAATAGAAGCATAAAAAATTATAAAGACTAAAGCAAATCAGAAAAATTAAATGACTAACGAGCATTTAGAAGTTGTTATAAGAAAAACAATTTATTTTCCAATGATTAAAAATTATATATTATTAATTTTATTAAAAATTAAAAATTATATATTAGAAAAATAGTTTAAAGGATATTGGGTTTTTTTCTGTGTATTCTTTTAGTGCATAGTTTTTAATCAATAATTTTCATATTGGAATTCACATTATCGTGCAACAAGCATGATCAAAACTAGAAACGAGTCTTGGGCCCTACGGAGATAATTCTTGTACAGCAGATTTAAGACTTTATTGTACTGAGCAATTTAAATCTCTCGATGTGCTAATAGAGATATCGTAACGCCTTCTCGACTTTCATCGACTATGGACCATCTCGACGGCCGCAAACTCGTCTTTATTGTCGATGCTCGAATCCTGTTCGAATCCTCGTCAGCCTCGCTTGCAATTTTCGTGCCAATTTGCTTCCCGTGGGCGCAACGCTATAGCTGGCTTGCTTTAAATCTTACTTTAACGACGTTCCAGATAAGTTTAGTACAAGGATCTCATCTAGTTAGTCCGGTTGGTATTGTTGGTGAAATCTTGCCATTTGCACAATTTTCGATCTAAATTCTATCGATGCTTCGAAGGAAATTACGAAAAGGCGTCGTGGGCGAAGAGAAAAAAGCTCCGTGCAAAATTCAATCATAATATTATTATATTTGCTCCCGCATAATAATATCTATACAAACCCGGAAATTGAATAATTTCGATTTATACTAATTAACAAAAGAATGCATACAATTGCAGCGTACATTTTGTCTTCCTTTCTTCTCGCGCTACTCATTATTCGCGTCTGATACCAGGCTTGTTGCTTCCAGCAGTAGCAAAATATAATTTAATAATCTTTTGATTCGATTTCCAGTGAAACTTTCATCGAGATATTCCGTTTCGACGTGTAAAATCATGTTCGCGGCAGCAAGAATGCGCGATAGCCGCGCGTCTCTAAGCTGGCGAGCGCGTCCGCGTGTGTTCGAGACGAGCAAGTGCATTTATTATTCAGCGCGGTAAGATATTGACGCGGAAGGGGCGATGCGATTTCTGTTCTCTCTGGATTGGTCACCACACCGTCACGTTTTCAGTGGGAGGAGCGCGTTGTGCTGTACGGAACGCTGCACGCGGCCGCGCGTAGAGCGAAAATGCATAATGCATGCCTACGTAACTGTCAGCGATACAGCGGGCGTCCGCGGGCGGCCGCTTCGTTACACCTCTTCGCGTTACGCGGCACGCAATCACGCTTCTTTGTGCGATACGCGCGCGCACGAATTGTACTTCTGGCGGTCGGATGATGAATCAGGGCATGTCCCTCGATTCGATAAGGATCTTGGAACCGGATCCGGTAATGATCCGCAAAAATCTTTACCGCGCGCTTACCAATTATTTTTTTCAAGACGACACTTCTGTGTTTCTCTCTCTCTCTCTCTCCTCCTTCACTCCCTCTCTTTCTTTCTCTCTCTTCGAGAAAATAAATTTATAAACCATTTACATTTCAACATGTTTATGAGAACACATATTTAAATAATATTAATGTAGGAGCTACGAATTATAAAATTCTTGATTGCGCAAAATATAATTTTATGTACACTGATATTTAATAATGCCTGGAGCTCCGTTTGCCTGGAATGATATATTTCTGACATGCTTAGTCCCATCTATATGAATCGATGAGTACAGGTTGCGGAAGTTATACATAAAAATAATGTTCCTAAGTAAACGAACCTAACTTGTTGCAAAGAAAATTTGCAAATGGAATGACGTACGGCTTTGTGTCAATGTGAGTAATTATAAATAATAGGATTCTGGGAACAAATGACTCGATCTTCATCCCGCGTATTTTTTCCATTAAGGGAGTGAGAGTTTAAGACTATGTTAAGATTTATTCTTTCCCTATTTGACTATGTTACAAAGTCAAATAGGTAAAGAATAAGATTTATCCGCAAGTCAAATTTTGCATAGGTGAGACAACTCATTGTAAAAACATGTCTAGCTATTATTGAACAGTAGTGTATGTAGAAAGAAATATTGTATATGTAATTAATTATTTCAATTGCACGCCGCAATTCTCGACGAAACAATTAATGATAGAACCTTCAAAGCGTTTCTATTTTAATTATTGTTACGCTATTACACATTAAAAATAATTTAGTAGAACTTTGATCGAGTCACTCTGCTGTTGGCCATAAGATGAGAACTCGATTGAGATTCCTTTATAAGATCATGACAACTGCTTAATAATCTCGTGACATGCGTTAACATCGCTCTAATATGGTTTTCGAATCTAACGAGCAAGCGCAAGTGAGATCCCGATTGATGAATCATTGAAGAATGTTCGCTGTTTCGCTGACGGACGTTTATTGCCAGGTGTGCGAGGATCCTTTTGGACTTGTTACGAGCTCCGACTTTGGACGTTGCACTCGCGACCAATCGTCGACTGCCATTCGCAGGAAGTACGTCGGATGGAATTCCATTGTCAATTTACATATAAAACGCATTGTCTTAGCCTACATAATGGGGCAGGTCTTCGTCCTAGGTTTTCGTCCTAGAACGTACGAAGGAATCTTCTTTCATATTTACATAACATTATCATATCGCATGAAGGTGCTTCTCCGGCCAAAGTGCAATTTTCATATTTTAATTATTTTAAATTTTAAAATATGACGAACTTGAGTGTAAATTTGTAAATTGTGATCGGGAGAAACCGATGTTTAATTAATTCATGAGAATTAATTCATGGTGGTTTTTTAAACAATCAGGGCATTCACTTTACTAAAACATTGAATTTTGTAAAAAAAATATTATATTTAATTATAATTCACTGTAATAAAATTTTGTCAAAAGAGCCTTAAAGAGTTCAAAGATTTTTTTATTGTTTACGATGTCACAAATTTATTTTTTATTGTTATCGCTATTGATCTGAAACGATCATCAAGCATTTGCGAGCTGTGATTTGTCATTTAGATCACTCAGCATCTTTGGCATGCAATGATCAGTCCGAAGGGGTCCTTGGAAACCTTCATGACGCAACTGCTGCCACATAGACCTCACGCACATCTAATCTGCTGATCGTGTTTGGCAATTATTTTTTTTCTTTCTCCTATTCGCTTCCTTTTCGTGATCATAAATGGGTCAGCAGTAAATTCATTCTCTACTCTCTCTAGATATCTAGAAATAGAAAATAATTGTGTTAACATTGATTTTTAAGTAATGCGTATCATTGTGACATTATATTCTAATAGAATCGCATTGGATTTTTATATTTAATATTTGACTGTCAGGTGTAAATTTACAAATAATTAGCGCGCATTGATTGATCAACATTAGCAATGTATAGAATAAAAGGTTTTTTTTTTAAAGATAACTTTAAAATAACATTTTAAATAAACGATTATTTTTTATGTTAATGAGTTAATGTTAAAATATTAATTACTGTTTGAAACAATATTTATATGTTATTTTAACAAATAAAATATCATACATATATCTACTGTTTGTAATATTGTATTATCACGAAAGGAACCTTTTTCTCAAGTTATCTACTATCTCGTGTAAAACCTATCCTTCATTTTAATCATAACTAGGCCAATGACCAGATTTCTCTCTTCATCGGAACTGTCCCTCCCTCTCTTGACTCGGCCTGTTTCGATCCTCCTCGATGATTACGAATCGACCGTAATTATTGCGATATCTGGTTTGCAGGCGATTCGGTATTTAGGATGACGTCAACTCTGGTAATGCCGATGTCGGTTTGCCGTTTCGATCGACTCTAATTTGTACTATGTACAAGCGTGCTCTGTGTTACATTACATTACCACTACCGAATACCTATGAATTTTATCAAAATAGAAATAAATAGAATTCTGAACGTGTAATAATTTCCAACATCTTTCTTTATAAAATATGTATTATTAATTTGTTATAAAAATGGTTACATTTTTTTATTCCCTGTAAGACTATTCCATCATTTATGGAAATATTATTGAAAGAAAAATTAATAATTTAGCGTACATAAATGCATTAAAAATGTAATAATTAATTAATACATGAAGTATAATGCGAATATAATAGAGAGAATATAATAGAGAGAAAGAAAGAAAGATTTGTTAGAAATATACAATTAGACTGGATTGTTTATTCACATTACACGACGTATATAAACGCGTGAATATAATTACCCCATCTGTAATTATACGCCAAATCACGCATTGTTTTTCTCATTGACGTATTGTGAACTCCACCCAACGGATCGTGGGCACGCGTATTGTTTACGGAGATGCTCGTGGCTAATTGCCACACTTTAGCAGGTCACACTCCCAAGCAAAGCGGAGTAATTATCTGATAATTTCCACATATATTTCTCACCATATATTTTTCCCAACACACCTCTCGTAAGATCAACGTATGCATCGATATTAGCGATATTATTTCAAAATATTTCTCATTGATAAAAAATTAGAATTTTGAAATAAATAATAGTATTTAAAGAGTTACAATTAATTATTAATATTATCTCATTGTTATTTTAAATTTGACATTTTTCTGCATTTTGCAAAAGATAAAAGACGTAAAAATATTCTATAAAATGCATTTGACCGTAATTTCATTCTACATTGTTAAACTCGTAGTGTCAAATTATACTCAATTTGAGTCATTTTTCACTATTCTATAAGTCGCCACTGCTCCTACTCAATATCTCATTAATTTTGGCTAAAGGGAAGGGACTAAAATTTTGACTAACATGGAAGGTAAATTAGATATATTAACAACAAATTGAGTAAGGCTGACTCAATATGTCACTAATTTCTTTATCTTATTGTTTTAGTCAAATTAACCGAATATTGAATAGGAGCAGTGGCAACCCATAGAAGTTCCATTTGGATGGAAAGCCAAGTCAACACAAGCATCATTCTATCTTTTTTCAACATTCAATGAGTAACAAGACAGAATGATGCTTGTGTCAACTTGTGTCGCTAAATGGAAAGCAGCCAGTGTATTACCGTGTGCCGTTGAAAATAATGATTAGTTTAATTTTAACCGTATAAAATTCGTTAGTCTCCTCACGCCGCGCGCACGCAGGAGCGAAAATCGCGAGTGTTGCTGCCAACTCGGTCAGGGCCCGCGGGAGTGCAAGGGGTTAATGCGCGAGCAGAGTCGTGGCTCGGGGAGATCCCCATTTACGAAGATAGAGGCGGTAATTCGCGGCGTTTTGTTCCCGGTGATTATGCTCTTACACGCCCGCCGGAGCGCATCCGCGCCTCGTGCATATACGAGCCGCCCCGCGCTCGCGTGTGCACGTGAGCGCCGAGTGTGTGTCTCGGGTTGCTTCATTCCATTCGCGATATTCCACATTCTTCCCACACGTGTAAGTACACATCGGTAGGTACACGGTGCCCGAGATGCCTGACGCTGATACGAACTGCTGGGTCGCGCCGCCGCTATACCGTGCCGTGCCATTTATGGGGGGAAGGGGGGACCGAGAGAACATCGGAACCGTTTACAAGGCACACACCGGGATGCGTCCCACCGGGAGGCTCCTCGCGCGTGTCTACTCCGTCGCGCTCGCCTGAGAAGCGAATCCTTGCGGGATCACCGTTGCAACTTTCGGCTTAAGATAAAACCGGGGAGGAGGGGGTGGGGTATAAAAGGTTGTTAAAAAGAAAAGATATCTTTATTACTTAATTTATGTACTGAGGAAGACCTAGTAAGGTCGAAACCTTTATTGTTTTTATTAAGACTCCCGAAGAATAAATAATTATTAAATAGATTAACACCTTTGTTTTGCTCATAAGTTGACCTTTTATTCTTGTAATTGCTTTAGCATGCACCGCGAGCTTTATCTCTAGTTTTATTAAAAAAAGTTATCTAATTCTTTGACATAAAATCGAATTTTTATTTCACTTGAAATTGTAATATTTTCTTTTGATGATTGAACTTGGTCATTATTCGATGTGCGTGGCATAAAATGAGAACTTCCGTAAATCCTCACGAGCCTCTATAAGTAACGTATACATAGTACGCTATATAAGGAAATTACAAAGGCCGCCGGCAAACTCTGAGAATATGCAGCGCGGGAGGGAAAGCGTGTGCAAAGTCAAGGCAGAGATTTATCCTACGGAGAAGGCGGTGCGCGCTTGCAGGAATTTTTGGGACGGGCGATGATCACGTATGCGCGGCTGAATACGTGCGAGGTGCGAATTTCGAGAATTCGCGGTCGTCTAACCGCAACGAGAGATCTACGCAACGGCTGATTGAAGCGAGGGGTCGAGAGAGAGAGAGAGAGAGAGAGGAGGGGGCGGGAAGGCGCAGCACCGTCTATGGTGTTTCTCAATGGATGGTAAATGCACTGACGGATGGATGCGGGGCCCGCGATGCGATATTGCGGGAGGAGGTGGGAGACACGTGAGATACGGTTTAACGTTCTCATAGTTCTGCATCTCCTTCTCCCATTCCACCGCGCGGCGTCGTGGGCGTAAGGAAAGGGTTTTATCGTCGTTTTAATGCACGACGGACGTACGCGAGCCGCATAATTAGCCTCGCCCCCGATTCGCAACTAAATCAAATTGAAATTATGACTGTAAATAGCTTCATTAAGGTACGTGAGTAAAATCGAAACGACGTTCCCATAAAATATGTCTCACGCATCGGGAATGAATGATCGTTTCGTCCGTGTCTTCTTAATGTTGCGGCATTAACGCGCGTCGCGCGAAATGAGATACAAATCGCGTATCTTTTCGTAATTACGACAACATTATCAATTTTAGATACAAAAAGTCTGCAGTCGAGTAGTAAAAATCAAACTTCAAGTTTTATCAAGATACAGTCTACTGAAACTTCCTTCCTTTTTTCTTTCTATCACCATATAATATTATAATCAGCGATTATTAATCATGTACATGCCAGTAATCTTGTTTTTACTATGTAGCCATTGCAAATTTGTGTACAAATTGCCGAAGATAACTTTGCAAAACGCGAAATGAAAAGCAAAATGTAAAAATTGTCAGAAGATATTCACTTGAAGTTGCACCGCGGTAATCATAAAGCATATTCGTTACGCTACATTACCAATAGTGAGATAACGCTAGTGATAGTGATTGATTTCCAATAGGAATCGACGCTTGCCTCGTGCAAAATATCTCCGCGGCGAGCGAACCATGAAAACGGCGAGTGGTCTCACGGTGCCGGAGATGCGCACAAAATTCTACACAGGGATAGAGTGAACTCAGTAATCGGGGGAGGGGGGGAATCCAGGTGTGCCAGTGCGAAAGTAGTGACCCATTATCGCATCTACGGGGGAAGTCACCGGCAGGGATCGTCTCAGTCGACTAACTGAAGAAGATTTCAAATGTTCTTAATAGGAGAAACGCATTCATAAATAAGATTTTCACCGGTAACAATTATTTTTGTTTTGAAACCACACAACACACATTGAGATATGCTATTACGATTTAGAAATGATCAACGTGGAACATCTGCAGGACGCAAGTAGTACATTCGTCGAGCGAGAGATTCATAAGACGACCCGACGAGACCCTCTCGCGAATTTATTTCGCACTGCTAATCAATTATGGGGCATAATTGGATTTTGTAATATGCTGGAAATGTATACGTACAGCCGGCTATATTTTTAAAAATTATTATCACATGATATAATACTTTTTCTCATATTGTATATATTAATTAGTTCCAGCGTTAGAATAGAAATTCCAATAATAAGTAGAAATTTAATTAACTGATAGCATCGTCAAAGTTCGTTAATGATTATTTTTACGAGCTGAATCAATCTTTATGAAATTGCACGCGATGCTTTCGATGTCGATATTGCCTCATATCTCATCCCGTCACTTCATCAATGAAGCGCGTCTATCGTGTATCGGCATTACCCACGTATATAATCACAATCTCCGTCGACTTATTCACTTTCACTCGTTTCATTCACTCTCCGGCGCTCTATTCGGATGTCTTCGACGAAAGCCAGTGGCAATTCTCTATCCGCCGCTGATCATCTTTCCGCTTCGAAGAATCAATCCAGTAATACCGTAAACCGCGCGCGCGCAGCACTTCCCTTTTCCTGCGTAAACTCTTTCGGAAGAAATTAAGAAAAAGAAAGTTACAGAGAGATCTTCGGAATCACTCTAAGCAATTTTGCTTTACGACCGTCGCTTTTTAGTCAGACGCGATACTATAAACTACAATGGAATCTTCAACGTACGTTGAACTGCAAGACAAAAAGGATTTATGAATCAGCGCCGAAGAATGCTTACAATTTTATCAAAATTTTTAAGAAAAATTATCGGAGTATTCAGAATTTGTGAATTTTAGGCTGCGATGTAGCAACAATCTAAAGTAATTTCAAGCAAAAAGAAACAGAAAAAATAGCGACACTGAAAAAAAATTCTTGTTAAGATTTCTGGTTATTATAATAGGAATTCAAATTATTATAAGTTATAAAGTATTGAATTCTATTATAATAACCAGAATTTCTATTATACACTGAGAGAAAAATATAGTTACTTTTGTCCTCTACCACAATTTTATAATATTTCTAACGATAATTATGATTAACATAATGCATATAGTTAAGTTAATCATATTTATCGTTAGAAATATTATAAAATTGTGAGGCCAAAGTAACTATATTTTTCCCTCACAATCAGTGTAATAACCAGAATATTTGATCACGCCTACAAGATTTTCTGATTCGCCCGTTTTCATTAACCAGAATTGTTTTCAGTGGAGCGCTCCACTTTTACTCCACTCCTCGTGAATCCCATCGCCTATCCTTGCCGCGTTTCCACGGATAGCCGACAGGCTCGCCGTCGCTAATCACGCGTACGCGTGTGCGGCATGCACGCTCACGAACGGGCGTTGCACGCGTGCGTTTCGCGCGGGCCGCGTGTGCGAGGTCTCTTTCAACGCGGCGCGGCGCGGCGCGGCGCGGAGCGTGAGCAACGGGAGCGGAGCAACGCGCCGCTCGTCCGAGTGGGGCTTTTACAGACGTCGGGCCGCGCCGGTGGAAGTTTAACTCTTCGGTTTTACTTTCTAAGATCTTTCCCCCCTCGCGCCCGCGCCACGCCTCTCTTCCTGGATACACTCGCGATACTGTCGTACGACGACCGTGCACGTCCCGTGAACGTACACCTACTCTTGAGAGGGCATACTGCAAAAATCGCTTCTCCCTTCCCCGCCCTCGTGCCCGATATCCTTTCACGAAATTCGTTCTGCTCCTTTTTTCCTTTCGCGGCAGACGAAGCGGCCGGCCGACGATAGGCGAGATGGCTCTCTGACTTTTTGCCCACGGCCGGTTTACAAATTCACGCGGCTTTTTGTTGTCCCTACGTCATATTTGCAGCCGACGTAGAATTAATTTCAGTTCCAAGGATAACAACAAGAGCATATTATATAAATAACTTTGTAAGAAAGTGATCGTACGATTTTTGGTCCATGTCGCCAGGCAGGTAGAGTTTCTTCAGTCTATCGATGTCCCTTTCGTGCAGTTT
Source organism: Tetramorium parvispinum (assembly GCA_011638315.1). Lineage (NCBI taxonomy): Eukaryota > Metazoa > Arthropoda > Insecta > Hymenoptera > Formicidae > Tetramorium > Tetramorium parvispinum. The sequence goes on along the minus strand of VBVR01000369.1, from coordinate 23,814 downwards.
CATTGTGAGATCGCACGGTCGTCTGTTGCCCTGGAGATCCATTCGAAATTTCATTTTAAAAAGGATACGATATATCGGAAACTGTGTTTTTTTTTTAGCCGTGACGGTGCGGCGGTCGTTGTTTCTTCTCGCGTACGTCGCTTTAAATTCGTTCACGTACGCGAGGCTCATGCGTGCAACGGCTTACGGTGTGCGCGAATAGACCACGCCAGGGTGGGGTCTCTCCTCGCATCCGACTTGGCGTTTTCAGTTTCACTTTCTAAGTCGTCGTTTCCCCGCCGTTCCTCCTTCCCACTTGAGGCCACCTTGCGGGAGCGATCTGGGCTCCGGAGTAGTCAGCCACCCCACGCCCTGCTATTCGCTCGACGCCACTCGCGGATGCAAGGATCGACAGAGAGAGAGAAGGAGAGATTCACGGCGGGTTCCCTCGATCGCGAGCGGCTCGATCGTCGCGATCGTTCCCGTTACGCGTCCACGGGAAATCATAGAATCGGCGATTCGTCTCTTCGCATTAATCTACTTTTAGATTAATGAATCATTCTTCTTCTTTATTTACCCAAAGAGATGAAACTATCTTATCTGTTTATTTTTTTTTCATACAGCACTACAAATTATTTTTACTCGTATCACTAGCTTGAGACACGATAAATTTGAATTTAAATAAAAATTATAATTTTTTAGTCTAGAGGAAAGTTAATTTTCTTTAAAGATAATTTGTTTGGAATCATTTATGCTCCTTAAATAGTATGGTAATAAAGTGAAAGCAATGTAAATATAAATTGTTTAATAACACATTTATTGAATGAAACATAAGAATTTACGTTATGAGATTTACCGCTAAATTAAATACTTAACGTTCCTTGCGTGACAACGTCTTATTTAAACGGCAAGGTGCCATTTTCATGTGCCAATTTTCGGCGTGCGTTATTCTCACGATGACGGCGCATGTGGGTGCGAATGTGAAATCGTTCGCCAGAAGTTTTCGAGGTGTCCTGATTCGAGATTATTATTTATGCGAGGGAGCCTACTGTTTTCACGAAGAGATTTATTGCTGATTTCGTTAGTGAATTTAATTGGATTGAGGCTGCAAGGCTACTATCACGATCGTTGTGAGTTTTGAGATTTTCTTCGTATACTAAAAAAACGATTTGATTATAGCTGGATTGTTAACTGTTATTAAATGCTTGGTGAAATAGTGTCAATTTAACGTTGGTTACAATTATTGTTATAAGCGAAGTATTAAGGAAAGTTTTCTATATAATATATAATTAAAAAAGGAAATGTATATAATTCCCCCCTCTCTCTCTATATATATAATAAACTATTTTTTGTAATTAATGAACATTTCGGAGCAAAATTATTCTTATTGGTAGCATAAAATAATGCTTTCACTATCGAGGATTTTATGAATGTCATGGTAAGATTTAGCTTGTTATTTGTTTGATATCGATTGATCTCTTGAGCGTGATTAGAAACACAAAAATAATAAAATAGAAATTGTTTATGCTATAATTATACATTTCTTGTTCTTTGTACTAGTGCATGGACTTGTTTTAACCTCAGTTTGAGCTCCGATAGAGTTTTATCGTAGTTTATCTAAATAATAAATCTCGTGGGATTAACCACGAGAAAGTCCTTGCTGCACGTTCGGCAATGACCGGCGATAAATTAAGGTTTGGCGGCGATTGAGGACGGTGTTAATTGTTGCTGTCGTTGTTATCGGCACTTCCCCGACGAGACAAGAATGCAATGTCGACGTGCCGTACACGGCCCACAACGCTCGTGGTTTGTAATTATAATTAATCATACATGCTTTCGTTTTGCTCGTGCGAACGATGGTACGCGCGAAAAATTTTAACGAGCTACCGGCGAAACGTTTTAGTTAACTGTGAGTCCAAAAGGTTTAATTATCATTCGGCAACGTGCGTAAAATAATACGTAAGGGTCGATTTATATGTTGCGTCTTATATATCATTGTTTAATAAAAGCAAAACGGTCATTCGGAAATAAGCGGTAAAAACGAATTGTGCACAATAGGTAGAAGTAATGTAATGCGATAATTGATTAATACTTTTATATACGCCGCTTTTAAATACCGGATCGCTCTACAAAGAATTGATAGATTCGCGATACGGTTAAGTGTCTGTTAAGTGTAACAAGGAAGCGCAGTGTAACAAGGAACAGTTAGTTGTAAGCATCGCGGTTTATTTTTCATCCACTTCACGGAAAGCAGGTATGGCAAATGGACTTTTATACAATGACAGCTGAAAAGTGCAGGCCACAAACAGGTTCTTTTGAACCGGAAATGCGTCTCTATTAAGCGATCTTGCGGATCGGTTAATTTCCTGCACTTCGATTAAACCGCTTACCCGCATAGAAACTTTATGTTGGAAAACAAAATGCAAATCCGATGAGTGCCGGTGCGTGGAGAGCATAAACGCGTGTAGTTTATTAGCAATTAAATATGACATCGGGATTAAACGCTCACGAGTCCTTTTAAATTCGCCGCCGTGCCGCATCCGAAGTGGGATACTCGGTATTTACGTGATCGAAATGCGGTGCTCAAAACAGATCGATCTAAAGCACCGTAAAAGCCGCAAATCCGGTTTACCGTTAACATTCGCGCGTCCGTTTGGTCTCTATACATCCCCCGGCGACCCGAAATTCGCCACAACAACAAGCGTCACTTTTCTTGTCGCAATCAAAGCATTTCACAGGTGTTTCGTATTAATCGCGTCCGTAGCCAGCGGCGGATTTCTGAAATCATCCGCTTCCTTTTTCCCGTCACAGTTTAATCAATAGTTTCCTCAGTCACATAATGAGCGCCGGATAAAACGAGGTGAGAAAAGAGAGAAAGAGGGACATCCCTCTGGCGCTCCTTCCGTAATCGGACGTTTCACGGAAGCGTCATGAGCCAAATGAGATATATGTATAAAGGCAAATTAAATTCGCCACAGCATTTATGTTATATAAATCGAATACGCGATCTTGTTGCACTATAGAGAGCTAGCTTCACAATTTCAACGATCTGTCATGTTCATAAATTTAATGAATATTCTTTCTTAAATCGCAAGAATCTAAATGTAATAAAATCTTGCGTTCAATAATAAGCATATATTGATTATATAAGCGATTATACAATTTCGTTTTTACGATGTAAAATAAATTATATATATGAAAGTATATTGCCTAAACTCTTATACAAAGTAGTATTTTGTACATGGCCAACTGTTTTGCACTATCAATAGTTCAAAGACACGTTTGGCATGGAGGATTCAAGGCTATATATTACATGAGTATCATAAAGAGCTTCAACCCGTCTGCCGAATTCCCGGAGAGGACGAAGCGTGAGAACACCTCTCTCTTCCTCTGTGTATCGCGTTTCTCTCGGCGTTTTTGTCGATTTATTTTCGATCTGCGTGCATCCTTCTGGCAAACAGCTCCTCGAAACATAATCTCATTAGAGGTTTTTTTTTACTTCCGTTAGAATCTCCTTTTATAGAAAAAAGTAATTATTTGCCTGATACTTGGACAAATATGGGATAAAAGGAACGTACACAAGTTGTGAAATATATCTAAAGCATAAAATTGCAAATTTTTCTTTGTCAAGATAATATTCAGAATATTCAGAAAGCGAAGAAGTCAGAAAGAAGTATATTAATATATCTGTACTTAATGGATTAGATAATTTATCGCATTAGATCACTAACTTTGAGAAATTTGATTTTTTTTTAATATTAAGTTACGAATCTTTTTAATATTAACTTACGAAGTTTATTCAGTTAAATCGATTTTGAAAGTTATATTTTTTGTATTTCTTTCGCACATTTTTCGAATAATCTGTCTATTTCGCGAGTTTCGGAGAATAATATAAACATTTAGATTTGAAGAAATGTAACTTGGTAATGACAAGAGAAAAACATTACACATTTACAATTGAAGATTTCAGTGAAAGTTCTATCGTCCTGTTCCATCTCTAAAATATACATTTTACTATAACATTATACTTTCATTAAATACCTTGTAAATTTATGAATTAGTTGAGTAATTTTAAATGTATGAAGTCTGAACATTCGTTTAAGATGAACAAATTTATAAAGAATGTATAAAGAAAATAAACAATTTTTATGAAAAAATGAAGTTATAAAAGAGAAACAATGAATACATACGTATGAGGAATCGAATATAAGTAAAACGATAATTAAAAATTAAACGTTATTTTAAAAATAATTTTCATTTCAAATATATTCAGTTAACACGAAACGATAGCAGCATCTGTAGTTAACTGTAGAGGTGGCGACCTTGAAATAGCGGGTTGTCATACGTAGACAGGTTGAAGATACGGAAGAAGCGAAGGTAAGAAGCAGTTGGTTAAGATTGATTAAAGCACACCAGGTAAGTCGACCTTAAGACATGCGTTACAACAGGTCGAACAGCCTTAGCAAGAGAAATTTCATCGTAAATTAAGAGGTAGATAGATAATGGAGATTCAAAAGCAGGTGAAATTGATAATATATTTTATGACGTTTCTTTATTATTTTCATGTTTACGTTATGTGTTATTGTAATCAATAACTCGAAAATATGAATCATATAATTAACGGTTTTAGAATCAAATTATATGACTATATATTGTCTCATATAATTATTATATAATCGATTTGAGAAATATTTTTTTACTTTTTTCTGAAGTTCTTGAAATGTTTTACTTTGAGTTAGAATAACTGTGTTTTAAATAACTTTGTTATTATTTAATAGAGCTACAATGATTATAAACATATACATACATATTTTATTTAAATTATTTTTTTATCATTTTTCAATATCGTGTTATTTCCTAGATCGCAAATTTTACGCATAATTGCGCATGGCGAGGCTAAGGTTTCAGTTGAGCATGGTTGGAAGTTCTCACCTTGGAATAATAGGTGATCGCATTTGGTCAGGCTGAAGATGCGGAAGGAGCTCATGCAAGAAGTAGCCCGTTATGGTCGATTAGGGCCTTTAAGGTTGGACGACCTTAAAGGCCAGTCGGTGACAATTCGTTGGCGAGACCGTGTAATCTTGTCGTTCACAATGTCAACACTGACCGATTGGTCGTGTCGAGCTAACACCTGGCGATTGATGATACATAGGCCCTAACCAGGCATTTCCTGCATTAGTATATCATAGTGTATCATTTACATCCCCGCGTGCGCGCGTATCTCTGCTCATTATCTGCCTACGTGCACACAGCTTCTTGTTGAGCAACGCGCGTTACTGCATTTGGCTGCAAGCATTTGACCATAATACTATCAGGAGCGGATTGGCCAGATTATGAAAAATTTGGCTATTTTCGAGGTTTTCTAAATTAATCCTTCAAAAGAATCTTTCATAACAGTATTGTTACGCATACAGCAATCATTGATCATCGCAAATATAAATTATAGATTTAATTTGTATTAAATTTTAAAGAAATATGATTTTTTTAAGAAACAAGCTATTTAATTTAATTAATTTAACATTAATAACAGCTAATAAATATTAAATAATACTTGTATACTCATATTTTAATATTTAATATTAAACATTAAATAAAATGTAATTTAAATAACATTATAATATTTAATACATACACCCTTTAATATCTGTATATTTTATATATTTATATTCTGAAATATCAGTATATCTGTAACATATAAATATTCATGTGTAAAATTTACATTATAGTATTCAATATAACTTCTATTTCATTGACGTACAAGATTAAAATTTTCTCAGCTAGTCCGCCCCTGAATGTGAACACGACTCCTCCACAGATGGAAGTTCTCGTCATCGCTTCTACGTTAATGTGGTTTTTAAACGGTAAAAAATTATCCATCCTTGCACAAACTTGTTTTCTCGAAAGATAGTAACTTACAGAGCAACATAAACGAAGTGCATCAAAGCACTTCCATTTCGCATTTTATCGATATAATTTCGTAATTTGACAACTTTTTTATCGTATTTTTATCGGCTAAACATAAAATCGAAAAAGCGAGTTTGTTATCATAATTAATTAATGTAGAATACAATAAAAATATGTACTTTTGCGTACTTTCTCTTAATTGAAAGATCTTTCGGAATCATTTTTTTTCTTGTAGCAATTTAAAATTCACGTGAATTTTAGTTTACATTTTTATCGCATATTTAGCACTAAACGTTTGCTTGGTTTAAGTTTGAGCATTATCTAAAAGCGCGGAGATATTACCTTATTTGGAATTTATTTGAACGCTGAATTTAGTTAATATAATGTTTACAATCTTTAACATTGCGTTCTAATAAATTATTAGTAAGTAATAATTATAAAAACTCGTTGTTAACCGTTTAAAAGATTCTACAAGCTTGATACCAATTTTAAATTAACGACGTTGTTAATCCCAGATTATAAAAACTTGTTAACCGTTTAAAAGATTCTACAAGCTTATCAATTTTAAATTAACGACTTTGTTAATCCCAGAATATTTAAATATTATTCACTGGGTAAATACTGTACAAGCGTGTTATAATAGTCCTTTAAGCAACCTGTTATTTACTGGTATTAAGTATTCTGTGAACAAAGAAACTGGGAAAGAGAAATTTTTGAGTAGACTGGTTAGAAAAATATGTCGCCGTTTCGTCGAGGCAGGATCTCAGGACCTTTACGAATGCAGGGCGATCCTTCCTCGAGTTTACGTCGAGTTAACGAGCGTGACTAAAGAATGGGTTCCACGCGTAGCTGTCTCTTGAACCTTGCGACGACACGACACGAAATTGAAAACTCGCACGGCGGTTGCAGATAACAGAAAGTAAATTGACTATTTGAGAGAATGAGAATTCCACGAGGCTAAAGCTTCGACCTTTGCGGTTGGTTGTGCATATTTCGTCTCGCGTCACTTTCCATGTTAACCAAAGCGTTTTGCTCATAAATCGTTTTATTTAAATGCTATAAAATCGTTAAAGCTCCACACAATTTTAATATTTTATATATTTTTATGAATTTATGATATAAATTCTGTAGAACTTTTTAAATAATTTAAATAATTGTTTTATCATTATTTGTAATTAAATTTGTAATTAAACGTTAAAATTATTTCATTAAATTATCTCATTAAAATTAAAAAATATGAAAATTCAAAAAATTCTAAAATATGAAAACATTTATTTTTTGGAATAACAATATAATGCTCGGTGCTTTTAGGTTTTAGTATGGCATTCGAAGATTTTATCGGACAATCGAATCATGAGATTGCGGAACATTAAGAAAGAACGCGTCAACCGTGGGCAAGCGAATAACACGGTTAACAGTGAGTGCAATTAGATGGGAATGCCTGGAAAGCCAATGAAGGTGCGTTTAGAAAAATCAAAGAAGATTGGGTGCATGTTCCCTTTGCAATTCATCGCACAGGCAGTGATTTATAGCGAGTTAATTAATCGCAAACAGGGACGAATAATAATTTCTTGACTATAAAATTGATAGTTTTTTACAAGGACCAAAAGTATGTAATTATAAAATAAAAAATATAATTAAGAAGACGAAAATTAAATAGAATATATATATTTTTTAAAATATAATTTAAAAGAGTAAGAGAAGAATTTATAGTATCAACATATAGTCCAAATGTTTTTCTATAAATCGTAAAAATTTGAAAATAAATAATACCTTATTTAATATTTTTTAATTTCATATTGCATAGTATTTTAGCTGTAGATATTTGATCTTTTAATTTACTGTTTATTCCTTGGATAGATTTAGAATAATTGTTAGTGTTGACAATAGAGACTTAAATCTGATTCGAAATTTGATTAATTTCCAGATCCTTTCCTGGCATTGCTCTCTTGGAGTCCTTCCCAGCTCTGGAGAAGAAAGGAAAGAAAACTCAAAGGAGGACAAATTGCTCATCCGTTTAATTCGAGGGGTCGGCCGCTTCGTTAGACCATCGGACGTGGCTGTGGCAGCGTGGCTTTCACCCATTCCTCATAAAATCCGAAACGCGCATCTCCGTAGGTATTCTCGTTTCGAGGTAATTCAGCAGCATGCTTGGATGCCACGCGCGATGCATATTTACTGACCTGGAAAATAATACATGAGATAACAAAAAAAATTATAGGAATTCTACATAAATGTACATGTGTTTCGTATTATTCAATTTCCTAATAAGAATTTACGAATACCATTTAATCCGGCATGTTCTATTAATTTTTTAAAATTATAATAATAATATTTTTTTAATTATATAGATTTAATTTGTAATTCTTTAATACTTAATAATTGTGTATATTCGTGTATATGTATCTTTAAATATTGTATTTGATATAAAATCTAACAAGAATATAAAAAAACTTATGAAAAAGAAGATTGATTATATTATAATTATTGAGAAAAGATTCAATTAAATTTTTAGCTTTTCTAAAAGAAATGGCTTAAAGTAGATACAGAATCTCATGTATATACTTTAACATAAGAGATGTGTAGATTTTATAATAATTTTAGAAAACAGAAAAATACAGAATAAATTGTTCATTGTTCGAATTCAATGGCTTTTTTGCGAGATTAACTGATCTGACATATATTTCCGTTTTTTCATAACATCTGAGATTCTTACACTTTTCAAAGTAAAATAATTGACAATTTGCTACATTATATCACCATTATTTTTATTATCACATATTATTATCTTAGAAATCTTCCACATCAATCAGAGAAATAAAATGATAGATATAATTACCTTTCGTAAAATATAAGATTTATATCATCAAATTTATTTGATGACAAATTTTGCAAAATAATCATATTGAATCGTCATTCAAAATATTATGCAATGTTAGACAATAAATAAAAATTTACAATGCAAATTTACAGCAAATGAATTGTCAGATGACTAATATGCGTGTGTTTAACAGACAGTAAAAATTAATATATAAAGTCAATATTTATTGAAGGAGAACATACTTTTCTAATGACAATTTTGTAACGATAATCGATATAATTACTTTAAAAATAAAACACGATTATACTTAAAAAGTGGAACGAGCATGTAAAAATGCGAGGGAGATGAATCCTTCGAGATAGCGTTTGCTGGCGTAACCTGTTTCGGACGTGCATTTAAATTTACCTTAATTACCGACTTCCCCTCGTTATAAAGTTGTACGGTATTTATCGTACGCCCCACATTTTCGCGAACCCGAGAATTTCATCAAACGATCCGGCCGGCGTAATCCGCCGGCATGGCTTTCACTCGTTCTTCGCAAAATCCTCTTGTACAACTCGCTCGCTCGCTCGCTCGAATTCTCCGGATGTTATTTCAACTGGAAGATGGAAATCAAATATATAATGAAAAAAATCTGTTTCAATTATACAAATAATAAATAATAAATTTAATTAAAGTTTAATTTAAAAGATTATTAATAAATAATTTAATATAATAAGAAATGTATAACAGTGTTAACAAAATTTATACAGAAAGAAAATTTGTAATTTTAATTTTCTTCAAAATCATAAAATGTATATATAAAATGAATGTATAATAATACGCTATAGCATATAATAATAGCAATGGCGAAGCCAACGCTAGATGATGCATATAGTTGTAGTATTGTTACACATAGAAAAATATTCGACGAGAAAAACAATTACTCTATTCTGTTTAAGTAAGTTTTCTTCAGCAATGTTTTATTTTGTTTAAGTAATAATTTTCTTTTCAGCAAAGAATATTTTCTTAGTAATAGTTTAAGTTTAAGATACACTCGTCATAAGTCCAGAATATGTTTTAAATAAATGCTGCTGTTAATAAGTGATGCTTATGATGACTTTATAATAGATTTGCATATATATAAACTTACCAAATATTTAGAACAAGTGTATTTATTCGTACACTGAAAAAAAAAAGATTATAATTGGTTATAATAATCCAAATAATAATCTCGATAAAGGAACCTTTGTGAAATAGTTTCAACTAAAACATATAGGTCATTATAACAAAATAAAGTCATAAAAAATGAAATGATTATAATTATTATTCATTATATTTAATAATAATAACTAAGTATTTCAAAAAATTATATTACTAAATACATCTTATAGGTTTACCTAGAATTTTTTTCAGCGTACCTATATGGCTATATATTTTTCTGTGTGTAGCAGCGATGAATATCCGTAATCTTAAACTTTAAATTTGTATCTATGATGAAGAGCTCGGCTTGAAAGGAACAATTCTCAATTTCCGTCAGCGGCGAAGAGGAAAGGCGAATCTCGGCTAGCGGCATAATGGATTCGTACAGGTGACGTGTCGTTGCCACTGAAAGGCGGTGGCAACGGCGACTCTCGTTAAAACGTTTCTGGAGCACGCGATTCCCGGTGGCGACTGTTGCCCAACATGCTATCGTGAACCGTGACTTTAGGACCCTTCTCCCTCTCTCTTTCTTTCTCTGTTCCTCTTTCTCTCTCTCTCTCTCGGCGTCACCTTTCCCTTCCTTTCTTATCTCCCTGCACCTTCTCTACTCTTACTCCTGACACGAAGTGACGCAGTTGGATTAGCAGCAAAACCGATCGGGCCTGTCCATCTCAATATCTCGTGCGAGAATATTGCTGCTCGGCGATAGAGCGTTTGCAATAAGATTAGTTATCATCCATAATTATGGATGATAAGCACGCGCGTCAACTACATTCCGGCGAAACGAGACTCGTTGACGTTGTGTACAATCAACGCTATTACAAATTCACTTCATCTAAAATTTCTGAGAAATAGACGTACTATAAATTGCCGTGAGAATGACCATGTTGCGCGAAAACGATCTTGATGCAGTTTAACGCGTATTTTGTAAGTATAGATTCCACGCGTACCTTTCCCAAGAGCTTATCAATTAGCCGTTATTAGCGGTAGTCGTTAATACTCGATATGGAGTCAGATAAGCATTATTAATAGCGAATTACTAATTATAGCGATTGCCGCGGTGATTTCGCCGTTTAGTTTGCTCCTGCAGGGCATCTCCTGTCAACTCGTGATATGATCTCGTTCATAGAAGTGTAAGACCGCAAAGAAAAAAACTAAGATGCGTGTGAAAATATTCGAGGTGGAATGGACCTGTTAACGGTGGGTCGTCATGATAACGGGACGATAAAGTTGAAACAATACATACGTACATATTATATATATACATACATACACATATATCGGTTAATATATGTTATTATACATACATACATGTACAAATAAACGTATTGATGGATTGGTCAATTAGTTTATCGAATACCGAGAGTATCGAAGCGGAATTTATCACGTCGATCTGTCCGTAATTCGTTATGTCGTTATAAACATCGTCGCAACTGATAATAAGGTATAATAAGGTACTCCCGATAAGAGTCTCATGAGATATTAACTGCGGTGTAAAAGAGTACGCTAATGCATTTATACGTTAATTACTCAATATTCGTATAATACTCGTAACACGAGTCAATTATCCTCGGTGTTCCGAAGCACAATTGACACATCGTTCGTTTATGGAACGTCGAGGCTGCATCGAGATTGAGCAACACGCAAATAAGCCCAATCTACGCTATAAAACGCTTAATTTACGTATCCTTGCTCCAGCACAAGGATACCGGCGAGGGTACATTAACGCCGTGTGTTCTCGTAATCGAGCAGTATTCCCCTGCTAATGATCGGACGCAAACTGTAGCAACAGTTTCAATCGATTTGAATAAAATTGTCTATTAAGTTATCACCTGCGATCGTGGCAGATAATACCGCGGTAAGTTAATATATCGAGAAGTGGATAACAGGCGGACATTGTTTCGTTAAACCAAGTTTGTTGACGTCAGAGGATCGACATTTCGCGCTGCAAAAGTGAATATGCATCGAGCACGTGTTATTCGAATCGTAACGTGGCCGATTTCCCGATGACGTGTTACGCGGCAGGCACCAAAGGTCGCGCAGTTTTATCGGGGGGACCTCGTGCTGTTGCTCCAATCCTTTTACAAACTCTCGCCGGACTCGCGATACGGTGGCGCAAATCGGGCAACCCTGGCACAACACATGTTCGTCTTATCGGTGGGCACGAGTGCATACGGAAACGTGGCGCAACGAAATAACGAGTTCTAATTGCGAAAGCAGATCTGCAGGCCGGTCGGTCGCGCGAGGAAAAAAAAAACGGCACCGCGAGCGAGAGAGGAGAAGAGAGAAAGAGGGAGGGAGATAGAGAGGGATAGCGGTTGCCGAGGGAAGAGAAGAAAAAAACGAAAGAACGAGAAGGTGCACCCGGCACCTGATTCATTTGAGTAGATAGCAATCTATGACGCAGATACGCGAGCGGGTCTCCTTTAAAAATCGTCCTTCCACACTGCGGGAGTTTCGCCCTTTCGAGAGACGCAGACCGCGCGAAACGAGATTAAAAGAGATCTCTCTCGCGAGCGGTGGCGGCGGCGCGGCGTGACGCTGCAAACTGCAATAGTCAATCCGCACCTCGCTGTCGTGTGTCAACTCGAAGGTTTCGCCGATTAAAGATCGCAAAAACCGGCGCCGTTACCCGACCCGATTGATTAATTGCGCTGGCACTGACGTACGATTAATTGGAATATCATGTTGGTGGCTTGTTTCCTGCGCGAACATATGACCGCTCGCAAAGCGCGGCGGCAATTTTCTCCGCGAGATGTGGGATAGATCGATGTTTGTATTGCAAATTGGAGAAAAATCCCCCGTATCTCCTTCTCTTACACGAATCGAATTTCAAACATCATTTGTATATTAGATGGCATTAACGAAATCGATTTATGTAGCTCGTTAAATCTTTTCCATTGCAAAGATTTTACTTCGATAACGTCGAAAAACGTCGTTTTTTTTATACGTTCACAATATTACGCAGGAAAGTTTTGAAATCAATTAGTAATTAGTACATTATTTAGTATATTTATTTATTTATTTGGATTATTTTGTTAGCTTGTATTATTTCTTCTTCTAATATTTATTAAGTAGCAAAAAGTTAGAGCATTACTGACAGAATATCCACCCGGATTCGTGTGCGCGCGCGCGCGCGCGGCATAAGCTTCTTTCCACACTTAGGCTTTAGGGATTTGCACTCGGCGGGATCTGTGCAATCGCGCTGCCGGGCGTAAGTATCTCTTACGTGGCACTACAATTACGCCCGGATTGAAGACCATCCGCTAATTCCGCTGGTAGGCAGAGGTCATTTGCAACATGATGACTTCCTTCGCTTCAAGAGATCACGGCTCTCCCTCGCCTCCATTACACGAGAAACGAGTAATCCGATTAACGGCTTTCTCTCTCTCTCTTTCTTTCTTTCTTTCTTTCTTTCTTTCTTTCTTTCTTTCTCTCTGTATTTGTTCGACGGATGCCTTCCGTGAAAAGCGGGCTTTCCTCACGGTAATTTTTGTTAATTATGTTACGCGGATAATTCCACAAAGTACGTAACCGCGTCCATGGCGTTTACCGTCGTTTAATTCGAAAAGTAGAAAAAGAGACGCACCCTTTCCCAGGATCGCGTTCTCTCGATTCCGCCGCTTGATACCTTAGGAATTTGCGAACTTAGGAATTCAATGCCCTACGGAGATACCATGCAATTTTTACACTGTACTTTGTATTCACATTGACGTACTGAAAAAAACTTCTGGTTAAAATCGGACGAATTAGAAAAATCTTGTAGGCGTGATCAAATATCCTGGTTATTATAATAGAACTCAATACTTTATAACCAGAATTTCTATTATAATAACCAGAATATTTCATCACGCCTACAAGATTTTTCTGATTCGTTCGTTTTTAACCAGCATTTTTTTTCATAGCATTAATGCTATACATCAACTGTGAAGATACATAATATTTTTGTAATTTTAGCATGTTAACTAATTGATTTAATTAATTTCGTTAACGATAAGTCGGATGATTTATAGTAAGTTATATCTTGGAAAGTACAGAGTAGCGTGATGTACAAGTCGTTATCTCTGTCGTGAATATCCGACGTTTCCACAAACGCGAATGAATTCCTTAACGCTCTACACGCGGTCCTAACAACAAGTCGCAGGGAAATCTAGTAACGAAATAACGAGTTCTGTTTGCGAAACCAGAACTCACGCCTGATGCAAAAAGAAGGGAAAAAAGGGAGTAGCAGCAGCGGCCGATCGCCGTATGCGTGTACTAATACCGCGACAAAAAGGCGCGCTGCGATCCGGCTTTAACGCGGCTCTAAAGTGACGGATAAGCGAATCGAAGCCATTTATATTTGCTGCAATCGACAAATTAATGTTGTCAGACCGGTTGACTCCCGCGATATCAATTAGTTTCTACACTCCGAAGACATTGCGCGTTGCACGTTTGACCGGCATTACATTTACATGTTTCTATAATTATTATAAAGGCACGATTTAAAGAAACTGCCTCGTCCTGCGTGCGAGGCAGTTTAATAATATATGTAACAAGTTCAGTCCAGTTTGCTGCAAAATTTAAAATCAGCATTTTGTATTTGCATACTATAAATATCATGACAAAAATGAGCTACAGGAATGATTGGAATTCAATCTCTAAGATATGTGTTTATAATAATAAAGATAACTGTTCGCGAAATCACGCTGAAAAAAAAATTCTGATTGAAAACTAACGAATCAGAAAATCTTATAGGCGTGATTAAATATTCTAGTTATTATAATAAAACTCAATATTTTACAACTGATTAATAACCAGAATTCTTGTTATAATAACCAGAATATTTGATCACGCCTACAAGATTTTTCTGATTCGTCCGATTTTAACCAGAATTCTTTTTCAATGCAAATATACAAATAAGCTATTAATTATTATGGAATCCCTTCCCGATTGTTCTTTCAGAGAAATGCGCAACGTGTCTTGCTCGTTAATATTTACATTTATAAAATTTTAAATATCACATTTTACATTATTACATATGAGTGTAAAATAATTCGCCAAGACTCGATTGCATCTCATTCAAGAATGGAACGAATCGTAATGTATAAAACAATCAGATTTTATCTCAGAATTTCGCAATGCATTTTCTCTCGGAAATGCATAAAACGATCCGCGCAATTTTATACTTTATACATACAAGTTAATATTTATCGTGCACATGTATGCGCGCGCGCGCGCGCGCGTGTGTGTGTGTGTGTGTGTGTGTGTGTGTGTGTGTATACATACGTGCATGCAAATAACGTGCCCGTGCATGGCCGCCATTAGTTTGCGCGGCCGGCGCGCGACAGGGTAATTGATAATTATCGTTATAGCGCCGGGTGGAAGCGAATTCAAGCCGCGCTCGTTTTCTCTCCATCCGACGTAGGAATTCTCTCCGTTCAACGTACGGTGCCACGCCGTAGTCGACCAGTTCCCGCGGCGCGGCGCAAATCAGCTTTTCCGCGACCCGCTTCGTCGCGGCGACGCGACACTCCCGACCGCGGCTTAAGAGCTGCACATTAAATGCATCCCAGAAACGAGTACGAGCGCGAAAATATATATCGCTGCGGTAACAAGCGGTCGTTACCGTATTTCTGCGGGCTACCGAAGTCCCGATAACTAGCGGATCTTTTTTCCTTCTCCCGCCGCACGCGGTTACACGGGCCACCCGGTATATTGCGAAATGGAGAAAACTATTGTATCATTAAGGAAACGTTTAATCGTCTCGCGTCTGATTGCTTTCTCACGCCTTCACGCTCGGTCCAGCCCTACTTCTTTTTTTTTTTACAGTTACAGCTGTTGGATTCTCTTGCCCTCGCATTGTCCTGATTAAATATTGTTTTGATCCCGCTAACGCTCAGATCCTACGCAGTTTTTGATATGAAATTACCTTCGCAAGAAGTAAGGTAACGCACCTCTGCGAGACAATATCTCGTATTTCTACTCTTGTTCTTCGCGTTTCCGTCGTAGGTGCAATCGATGCGACTACATTACGATAGATCGCGATGCACACGCACGCGGGATTGTTACACTCGGACGCGTGACTGTGTGTGTGTGTCCGTGTGCAAAGCTGGTCGTACAGCCGGAATTGCGAAAGCGCCAGGACGCACATCTATTAATACCGGGTTATCTTTGTTAGTGTGGGTGTTATCAGGGCAGGGCGTGTCGCCAGGAAAGCAGTCTAGCGAACCGGCAGTCAGCAACGTGACTGTCTGCTGCTAGTAGTCAGGATCCGCTTCGTTCTCCTTTTCGTTCCTGCATCTTCAGCCTCTTACTTCTATCACTCGCTCTTTCTCCGTTTTCTGTTTTTTTTTAATGATTTTTTTTTCATGTCTATTCGATATCGGATGCCTTTTTTTATCGTGGATCGATGATTTTGATCTTTTCACACATTTAACATTTAAATGATGTGAATCAAGCTCGAACTATTTTATTTTCATTCTCTTTTCTTCAATTTAAGAGATATGAGAAATAAGAGGCTCACTTTGTCGATTTAAAAAAATTAAATAATTAATTAATTGAATAATTAAAGTTTAAGGTTAATAAGTTAATTTAAGTTATATTTGTTTACATAAGTTAGGCAATGCATTAGAATATATTTCTATATATAAAATACATATACTGCACTGAAAAAAAACTGATTAAAAACGGACGGATCAGAAAAATCTTGTAAGTACGATTGATCAAATATTCTGGTTATTATAAATTATAAAGTATTAAATTCTATTTTAATAACCAGAATATTTGATCACGCCTACAAGATTTTCTAATTCGTCCGTTTTTAACCAGAATTTTTTTTCAGTTTACATATACTTAGAATATATATTCTACATATGAAATCGCATATATGTATCTGAGATTTTTCTTTTATTACACGATTGTCATTCAAGTTTCTCGCTTTCGAATTCTCGCTGTGTATACAGACAGCACTCCAGGTCAACCTTCGTCAAGACTGTTTCAAAGTTTGGTATCCGGAATACTGAGTCACGCGGTCTGGCAGGAGAAAATATTACGCAAAATCCTTGCGGGAAGTTTCCTCGAAATCTACAGCGTTTTCCACGAGATCGCGTCATACGCCACATTCCTCCCGCTATTGCCACAGTATACACACACACACACACACACACACTTACATACGTGTACACCGAGAATGTATCGGACTACATGAATCGAGTCCATTTACATACAATCTCTCTCGCGCATCTTGTCGTTACCACATCTGTCCTTTGTGGGAGAAAATTCTGCGCGTTATTAATCGTATGCGACGGCGACGTAATACTACAATAACAAAGGCGGTGACATCCCCCTCCCTTCATCTTCTTAAAATTCCTTTCCGTCGCAGACGCGATTTCTGTCGCGTCAACTGTCCTTCTCTCTTTCGGCGAAGAAAAGAAGAGTTTCTTCGTACGTTTCTTCCGCAGCGAGAATGCAGCGATAAGAGAGTTTCTCGAAGGCAAAGGTCAGCCGCATTCGGTACCGCGGCCGGTACCGAAAACGCCTCGTAAAGCCACGCAGACGCGTGCGTGGTCCCTCGTGATTCACGAGTGGCCGTCCCTTTGCCCCGTGAGAACACTTCGCACGCGTGAGATAGGCGTATACACGGCGGCCCCGATGTACGTACGAGCGAGCGAGGAGATTTCACGGTGAAACGGTACACGTACAACGTACGCGGCAGATAACCGGATAACCGGGCGTTATGTAACGCGTGAATATAATTATGCAGATCGGCGCGCCACACTACGTGTCTCTTTTAACATTTACCTTTAGCCCGGCCCGCGGATCGCGATACTTAAGGACGGGTCACGCATGTGGCTCCAGCCGGTTTTCTAGGCGACAAACACGACGCCGATGACGGCGAGCTGCTTTTCCACGCTGTGAGAAGTGTACCGCCGCGTAATAGGAGGAACGGTATTATCCGTATTTAAGATCGTCATTACCCGGTAGCAGTTTGAATCTTGAAACGTGTGAATTGCTCGCTCGAGAGATCCCGCGGCGCGTAACATCCCCGTTCTGGCATATCTGATTATAATCGGCCGGTGATTTGTTTGAATTATTGTGCTTTATAATAGATTTATGATATTAAATGTAGACGATTCTCTATTTTTTTTTTTTTTTTTTTTTTAGAAGAAACATTCTACTGCAGAGAACAGGAAGCACATGAAAACGTCTTCATAAATCATTTATATTTTGTATCCATAGTATATGTATCGATATTGATGTGTATATATTTACATACAAGGATTTAAATATGAAAGTCCTTTGGGGTACTTTCTCGACACAATTAACGTGATGTCGGTATGATTTACTGTGAGTTATTCGTATGCTGTACATGAACCATGTCCTATACCTACTGATGTCCTTTGAGTATAATGTCCTAGCATGTACGTGCTTATGGAAAGTCTACGATCCTTGAATAAAAATTAGCCACGGATAATAAGTATTTATATATAGATTATTTCTAATTTCCATATATAGTTTAAAGTATTGTTTAAAAAAAGAGAAGCCAAATTCTTAATCTCGCAGTCTGTTACATTTGTATTTATACTAAAGAAAATGGAAACACTGAAATCACTATTAATCATCGCATATTTTAAATATTTGTAATTGAACTGTCATAAATCGTACGATTTATTACTAGAATCTAAATATTGCTTTATTTACTATTAAAATTTAGATTTTATTAATATGATCTAGACAAAAAACTTGTAGCTATTTATCATTTCGATTTGTACATTTTATCTAGAAGATACTTATCTGAAAGTCCACCTAAAGTTGATAACGTAAATGAAACGTTATCAAACATATATATATATGTACACACATTTTGTAAAGAATTAAATTAAGTAACACTTTTATTGTGTAGAAATATGTATAAATTAAATAGAACAAAAACTAACATATATCTGAATATCGATTTCTCATTTCTAATTTATTTGGTACTCTTGATCTCAACAAGAACTACTGCTTGGGAAGGAAATTGAGTTTCAAGCAAATAGAAAAGAACCACGTTACTGGTTAGGTTGGATCAACAGTAAAAACGTGTAAAAGCGACAAAAACGTGCACAATATGCTCGATGATTTCGTTGCTCATCATCATCTTGCTCCATTGCGTTTTGTACGTACATCGGTTATTCTTTATGTTTATTACTGTCCAAATTGATGGCGATCCACCTTTTCCATTAGAACTAATAGGGAAAAAAGCTCGATAAGGTTTTCTTACACGGACGATTTGAACTAATAAGATTTCGTTGAAGACGCACGGCTGCCGCGTGCATCGCGTATGTGCATGCGTTCACACGTGTCCACGTTCGAGCGGCCGCGTATGTACATATCGGAATGTATTGTGCACCCACAACACACGGGTATTCTCCGCAGGAGCCAATTAAGACGGACTCTCTAGTCGATCGGAACCGGTCTGCTCTCGAACGCGTTACGCCGCGCTCTCCACCGGATTAACGAAGGAAACGGCGATTATTAATGAAGCACCGTCGCCCCCGTATACTTCATTAACGAGGAGCGTATATACGTACGATTTTTTTATTATCGACGTCCGCGAAGCGACGTCATAGTTAACGTATGATCGAGGTTCGATGGCGACCACCGTGGACGAATCGATGTTCCGCCTCTGGACGTCTCAATTAAGACGCTATTATGTAGATACTGTGTAACACAAATAATCTCAAGATCGAGATTAATCGTTCCAGAAGGCACATTTGCATATGCACGATCATCGATTATTTTTATTGCCAATTTTATTTAGTTTTTCAGCTCTGACTTTAACTGAACAAAATATGAACAAATCGTGCAAAGATTGAATATATTATTAGAAATTCTTGAAGAAGAAGCTTTGTGCTCCGTCTCACGTATGCCGCCGATGTTTACCACATTCTACATTTATTTCGTTCATCTTACCTGGCTTCGTCGAATATCAGTTAGATCGGTTTTCTTGTCGCCGAAAGGAATGTTTTACGATGCTTTCGTGTATGGTTTCTGCATTGAAAATCAGTTCTTTGATCCTTGCTTTGTGCCGCGAGGGAAACCTGGCAAATATCGTCGATAGAGATGCGCTTGTGTGCCGATAGTATTTTCTTATCATTGTAAGGGAGAAAAGCTTGTGTCACGATTGAAAATTTTGAAGAAACAAGTTTATATTAATCTATACGATGATAAGTGTACGCAAAGCACTTTTAACCATAAACATTGATTGTGTTAACAATTGTTACAAAGATACATTTGCAATAAATTTTATGCAAGCGTTTACATTACTTCCATTTAAAAAAAATTGTTTATGAGTTTTATGGTTGGTAACGTGTAATTACGATTAATAACGAGCAATTGTCAATTAACGCGTTATATGGTAATGAAGCACAGAATAGAGAATAGAGCAACGAAGAAGTAACATGATATTCTAAATCGAAATGAGCTCCGTAACGCGTATCTAAATTGCCACATAAACTTCACGTAGTAACGGCACTATATAGAAAAAAATCAAGATGATCCTTTTGCATGATTTCAATCCTCGAAAACAAATATTTTAACAACTGAATTAAAATTGTCTATAAAAATCTCAAAGTTAATCAAATAGATAAAATATCTATTTATTTGAATTCTAAAGTTCAGATCGCACGAGCACTCTTCCAGTCGTTTCCGGATGAAGACAATATTTTTAAAAAATAATAGACTCAATTTTTTCTTTGCAACGAATAAAGTACCTCAGAAAATGTTTACGTGATTTCAATTGAGGACCATCCCGTAGAATTTACCGTTACTCCCCGACGCGCCGATGCGTCCGAATACTTCTCGGATTCTCTTTGAATTTTTTTCCGCGCTCTCCCGGCTGCGTTTACGAAAGATTCCCCACGGCCGCCACGTAAGAGACCGAGTGACTTCGCGCGCGCACGAGAGGACGAGCAGGCCGTGGCGCGGCGCGCCGCGCCGGGGATGTTGCCGATACGGTGACGACTCGTGATTGCCCCAAGAAGGGAAAGGTGTGGCACAGCGCAGTCATGTTGCTGATTTATAAGGCTAAATTCCTTTGCTGCTCCGCGCGCGCAATACCTCTGCGGCGGGGTCGCCGCGTGCAGGCAATATAACCGCCTACACCTACAGCCCTAACGCGGCGCGATTCGGTTCTAACGTTAAACTAAATTTATCGCCATTTTACCGTCCTTCGCCCCCTCGGCCTTCCTCAACACGCTCACGCGTACTCTCCCCGACCCCCGTGAGAGTCGCTCTCGCTCGCCTTCTCTTTTCTCTTTCTCTTTCTCGCTCTCCGTCCGTCTGTCTATTCGTCTATCTGTCTCTCTTTCTGCTTTCCTCTTGCGACAAGCGTTAACGAGCGAGAGTACCTACCATCCGCGATAAATCGGAGGGGTACGTCTCACTCATCTCTTTCATACTATTTATTGTATACAGTTGATCATTGCACGCGTTTTACCGTTAATTCTCTCTCTCTCTCTCTCTCTCTCTCTAGGCGTGAAAAAAACGTTCGATCTTTTAAACGTGAGGACGAGTTATCTCGGCACTAGAAATGTATTTATAATTTTCTTCGTGTCAACTATCTCGTTTATACGATTCTCACGTCCTCATAACGTATCTTATCGCCGCCGCGGAGAGACACGTTATAAACTTTTGATTCACTGTGCACGAGACGTATCTTATCATCGCTAATTTTCCAGGAAACTCGAAAGCGTAGCTCTAGAAGTAACATTAACAAGTTAAATTCCCGTTTTAAATTCAAATTGTTTTAATTGTCTCCCATCAAACTGATGACTTAATCATAAAAGCTCGCTAACGGTTAATCGGTTATCGGTGGCGCGGCGATATAGCAGATAGACACGTTTCGCGACGTGTGCCGCGGCCGCCGTAGAAAATGTTGAAATTAATTTAATTACCGGGGAATATCGCCGGCGATATTGAGCGACATTAAAACTGCAAGTAAATAATGATAATTGCACGGTACAACCTGATTATTATCTTCCTACACCGATGTCGTTGTTAGATCCGGCATTGGGCAAGCCGCGCGCCGTCTCTGTTTACGCGCTTATCACGGTCTATTTATACCACTCCGTAATTAAATAGACGATCGCATCGGCAGATAATGGATCGCCGCAATCATAAATATACATCGTGAAACGCGTGTGCGCACCGCCGCGCCGCGCCGCGCCGCGCCGCGCCGCGCCGCGCCGCGCCGCTCCGCGACTTGCATTATATTGTACTTTCAGCGCGCTCGACCCCGCGCCCGACGCGCTCAGATAGACTCGGGAATTCTTTCGTGATCGAAGCACGCGCGCATAAAAGCATTTCCTTTGTGCCCCGTTACTCCGTTGTTAGTTTAAGCCGTGTCGGCCTCTTTCAGAGCGCTGTTTGCACGTCGATCCAATTCCTTTCGCGAAGACGGGAAGACGTTCTTGAAGCCGCGACGATAATGCGTTCGTCCTTTCGCGTCGCGGACGCGCCGCGTCAGCGGCGTTACAATATCGCTCGTCGGCGAGCGTTTTAGAGGACGGCGATCGGCTATTAACGCCACTTACCCGAGATAATATATACGTTGGAATCGGGGTTTGCTTATTATATCGTCGTTAAACGCTCACGGCCCGAGTTTCCTGCTAGCGCTTATGCTTTCCAGCGCGTCCGATGCATATTCATCCCCGAAGGATATCGCATACGTCACGCGAGAAAAACTGAATGAATTTTATCTCGCGGACGGATTTATTCCCGATCGTCGAACATGAATTATGCGCGGACAGACGTTTGCATATCAGCAACACGCGGCTCGTTTAACGCTCGCGCCACCCACGCATCCTCATTAAACCTAGGTAATATTTCGGAATAATCCCTGCGCGTGGCGCGGAGGAGAGCAGCGGCTGTGTGGCCTTGGCGCCTCGGCGATCGACGTTTAGCAAAATAATGAATAGGTAGCAACGATCTCCGCGGATTTATCGGTCCGTTCCTCGTGAATAAGCCCGGCCTATGCGCGCAGCCTCTTTCTCCTTTCTTCCTCACGGTTCTCCCCTGCTTCCCTTCATCGTACGAGACCTCCGCGAGTAACTGGGGCGGAGTTGCAGTTGCATCATCGCGCCACAATGCTCGCTGCCCCTCTCTCTGTTCCCTTTTCTCTTCCTCTATTCCGGTATACTGCGACATCTCTCTCCCTCTTTCTCTAGCCTTCTATATGAAGCTCGGAGATGCACGAGATGCTGGGATTTATCTGCGTCGGATCACGCGAGATCGGTGACGAGATCCCTCGCGGCATACATGTTCGTGTCATTGTGACACGTTTCTCCGCTGGGAAATCGCGCGATCACGCCGCCGCCGCTTCGTAGCTTCGCGTCTGTTGCGATTGTCGAAAGAGAGACGACGCACGAAATTTAACCAGGCGGAGATTTCGAAAGCGCGTGACGGAGCCACGTTGAAGCGAACGTTAACTCCTTTCTTGCCGGCAGAAAAGTACGATAAGAATTTATCAACCATTTCTGTACCAATAAATGCGATTTTTCTGTCGGCACAATGGCGGTTGATAAAAAACAAAAAGAGCGGCCGTGTTTTTTTTTTTTGCGATGGATTACAATGAGAATCGTTGGGTAAGCGATCAGCGGCAATAACAGTTACAAAACGAGATATAAAATCTCCGCCAGTGTGCAATTGAGGGGGTTAAAAACGCGCGTAAAGAACCGCGCGCGAGCGATTCCAGCGACGCTGATCTCGTCGTGAAGCTTAAGAGCCGGACGCTATCGGACGCCACGGGAATGTGTCGGCGCTTTTTGCGCGGACACGAATTGCGCAACGCTGATTATCGCGATTTCCCCTTTTCAGTACCTCGGACTCGTCGTGTCCTCGGACCCGCCGTCGCCGTCGCCGTTGGTACCACACCGCGATGACCTTAATGTTCGCCCCCTCCCCCCCTC
>VBVR01000368.1:13743-53746 GCA_011638315.1 Tetramorium parvispinum | reverse complement strand
GGCATTAACTACAGTGGCAAATTTTGCAACGCTAGCTTGGACGCGCGCCGTCTCTCGCACTCTCAACTCGATTTTCTCATTAAACGTAATCGGATATATTCGCGCGCGAAAGCTCGCGCATGGGACACACCGGTTCGTTACACAGACTATTTCCTTTCATGCCCCGGAGCGAACACGCGATAAGACAAAAAAAAAATGCTAAATATCGTGCAATTTACACGAAAACTACGCCGGGATAATTACGAAGTACTGATAATACAAATGGCTTTTTTCCCTCCACTCTCCTTGAGAACGACAAGACAGCTGCCATCCTCGTGCAGCGAAAGAAGCAGGCGAGCGCTGCGCTCACGCACGCACACGACGCGACGTCGTGTGCATTCTGTTTGATCGATCGATCCGCGGATCGATGGATCTTACGTACGCGAGAAACCATATTTACAAGCGCGCCTCGGCATCGGTGCGCGTTGACGATCGGACTCGCGATAATTAATTACGTCGCCCTGAAAGAAAATGAATTGCTACGGGTAGCAATAACAATGCTTAATGCCGCGGCTCGGTTATCGATGATGCTGCAAAATAAATACCACTTGTCAAAAAGATCATTTATCGGGGATTGATAATTGGCAGATCCATTCAAGCTTGTCTTAGGCTCCTTAATTATCATGGCCTCGTCGGGATATCTCATTAACATGTTATATTTTTGCTCGTTTATAATCTATTATCATCTCACCGATAATGCAGATATTCTTAATTTTCTTCCTCTCGGAAAAATATTATATATATAATAAAAGATTAACAGAATATTGACTGGAGATTATTTGCTACGGCTATACAAATATCATTTAAGATGTAATTTTGAGATAAACTGATTTTTAGAATATAATTAGATTATACAAAAATATCTATATTTTTTTATTGTGTATGAGATACGCAAATGATTAAGACGATTGCTTGCTCACGTAGGATGCGGGATCGTCCGGCAATAATGCAAAACAACAGCACGAATAAACTGGCTGCCCACGCTATAAACGTCACTGCTAACCGCGTCAGACGGATGCGCGAGTGAGCCACTAATTAATACGTGAAAGTCACATAAGCCGTGGGCAGAAGAGAGATTCTACGGATAAACCGTTTGATTAAGATACTCGCGACTAACGTTCCTAGAAATCCAGAATAGTGGAAGGACGGGAAAGACGATGGCGTTACGCTTTTCTTCACGATGATAGAAAACGACGCGCGCGAGCACGCGCGCGTCTAGCTTAGAGAGTAGATTAGATCTCACATCGAATCATTATCAAGGATTCTAGGATGAGCTTCCGCCCGGGAGACACGTTCTTTCGGTCCGTGTCGCATCTCTCAATTGGCCTTTGACATTAATTTGTCGACCGGCTGACCAACGGTGGCCGCATGCTGCAGCGTCACGGTGTAAGAAAAGGAACGGCGATCGTTCGTTAACCAGGAAATGGAGACGTCCACGCGTGTGCCCGCGTTGACCCAGGTATATCCGTGTGGCGGCGCGCGTTTATCACAGTCGGAGAAGAATAACCGACATTTTTCTCGGTGACAGACTCACGCGGTGGCGACGAAGGCGGCGGCGGCGACGGCGGCGCGGCGGCGGCGACAGCGGTGACGGCGAAGAAGTTTCCTTGTCCATCGGTGAAACGCCCTGTGCGAGTTGACTCGTCGTCGGCCCGTAATCCCCGGTGATATACGAGGGGACCTTCTCGCACAACGGGACCAACTTTTACCAAGAAACTTGGATTTCGACGAGACGCGACGCGATATGCGCGGCGATGTGTTTAAAGCGCGGATCTCTTGAGATCCGCATAGTACGTGTCAGTGCTCAGTGTTCACTTTTCATTGTCAAGCATTCGGTTCATAAAAGACAAAAGATATGCGCCGTGAAAATATCATTTCTCTCTTTTATTTATATTTCAGACAATTTCCGCTTTAAGCGATAAAAATTAATTTCATTTTCTTAAACATTATTTCATTACGAGAGATTATTTCATATATAAAGTCTCTAATAATTGTATAAAGAGCAAAGTTAGATTCAGGATCACTTTAACTTATAACTTTACATAAATATATCTTCATATGTATAAAATTTAAATTTTCAAAAATTGTCTGAAATGTATTTTTCCAACTTTATACAGTTTTATAATGTGATATATTTAATTATCTATTATATAGAAATTAATATATTGTGTGTGTGTGTGTGTGAATTCTTCTTCATATAATTTTCTTAATAAAAATATGTTGATAAGATCAAGATTACGTTATAGAAATTATGTTTTTGTCTTACAATCCTGATAATCACGAACGATACTTCGATCAAGCGATGCTCGCGCCACATACCTATATGTTGTTGAAGACGGAAGAAAAACGCATGTGCGTGTACACGCGATAGTATATGAAGCTAACAAGCGCATCATGCCATTCACGCCGAGTAAGAACAAAATAAGATAAAAAAAGTAAATTGGTAAAGAAGAAAAAGTAAGAATATTACAAAAAAGACGTGAATATTTTTTTTCTCCGTTCCTGAAGTATCAATTGACAGAATATATTATTAAAGTGCCAAATAACAAAGAATAAAATTATAAGAGTAAAAATAAAAAAATTATTAAAAATAAGAAGATAAGAAAATTAAAATTATTTCCTTAGAATATTCGTTATAATTTGAATAGTGCTGAAATATTTACATTAATTATTGTATGCTTATCTTTTTATTTTTTCTTAATTCTGTTTTTTTAATTAAAATTTAAAAAAATTTTTTTAATGACATAAGAAAGTAAATTGCAAAGTATTTATCTTTCAACCTATGTATACGGCAAACAGATCGATAAGTTGCGATCGGTCCAACCAACATGTAGAAAAATAATTGACGCGAAAGCTCAACATAAATGGCGATCGATCGACTATTGATGGTTCGACGATAGAGTGGTCTACTGAGTGCTGCCGATCGTTCCTTTCCACTCATCGCGGTTGCGACTTTCATGCAACTGCGTGCGCGTTTCTTCTTACCTTTTAGGTCTGGAGCAGCGATATACCCTGCGGTTCGCCGCAGTATCCAATAGTTATATACGAGCGCATCATTATATCCAATCGATATCGAAAGTTTTGATCGGCTCGGCAGCTGGGAAGATCGCGAGAGCAACCAATGCGCGGCATCGGTCCCTTGCGCGTACATTTTACGATACGTATATATTATATATACGTACACAGAAAAGATATATCCATCATGCGGGAGAAGGAGACGTATGTGGCGATTGAGAGACATGTGGCGTCGAGATACCTCCGGTTCGCATGATTATCTGCCCACATCATTCAGCCAGAGCTCGGTCCGGCTTATCCTTGCGTAGGATATTGGTTTTGAATCTGATAACCGCCATTAAAGCGGCTTTCCACCCGTCGTCCCCGAGCTTGTCCGCGTAATGGAATGTAAGATAAGACGAAAACCGTCTCGCGCGCGGCCTGCCACGGACGCTTTTTGATCGCTTATTTCGTGACGACTACGCGCGAATGGACATTAAACGTTGTTCGACTCGATCGACCCTATATCTCTCATCTCTCGCGTCGAGAAAGAATTCTCAGTTGACTCTGTAAAATAATCGATTACACGCGCGACAATATTTTGCATAGAGACATCACTCCCTTATGCTACAATAAAAGTGTGATAATAATAGAGTCATGCTGTCAAATAAGTCATTAAAAGTGTGTCTGTATATAAACTATAATATAATCTATATATAATGTAATCTGTTATAATTTATTATCGCTTATTACCACATACCAATTAAAGAGTAAAATTTGAAATTTATCTTATTTCGTTTTCAGAAAAATTTAATTTTGTTTAAAGAAATAATTAAGCAAAAGAATTAGTATCTCATATTTTTACGTTGGTCTATCGATCAAGAGATTATTTAGTTTCATTTTAAATGTAAAGAGATGAAATATTCATTTATCTTTTTTTTATAAAAAGGGTACATAACTACAATGTGATAACTTATTGTTGGATTGTGTTAATGACTTATGATGTCTATATAAGTCGTTATTGAGATTTACTTTTTATAATCTAGAAATTTACGAGTATAATAATTTTCAGGATTAACATAATCACGCAAATAAAAACATATGTGTATACGTGTCAAAGTGCCACATTACATCATTAAAAATTAAAATTTTTGCAAATTTTAAATCACAGCAATCTACTAATAATTCTTTAATAAAACTTTTGTCAATTCTTAATGTACAGAATTTTAATTTTTATTGTAATCTAAATAATATTACTTTTATCATATTGTTGAAAATAATTATTTTACATTATAATACAGAGTTTAGCAAAATTAAAATATTGTTAAAAAATTAATTATGTATTTATTTAATGCATAGCATGTAAAATAATAAGAGATGTATATCATTTATATGTTTTTATTATTAAATATTGATATGCAGTGTCTATCAATATATTACAAATGATAAAATAAAATCGTTACTTATAGATTTTTGTTTAAAAATTTCGTTAATTAATAATCTCGATGATTGAGCATAATATTCGTATTCCTAATTACTATATCATCGATTTCCATACGTAGACTGTATCTATTATGATTTAACTCTTCCATTTCCCGTTATGAGAACATCCTAAATTATTACTGTCGAAAGTTTCCTATTCTCAAAGGATCGACAAGGTGAGTTTCTCAAAAATTAGATTCTTTCAGACTTCGAACTTTGAGTTGTGACATGAGTCGTACGATGGCTGACTGGTCGAGTAAATCCAATCTGGATGTACTAGATTTACGCGCATTTTACGGTGACGTATTTTCCTCTATTAAAGTGTAGTAAAAACATATCTAATGCGGCATACATGACGCAACAGAAATGAATCCTACTCAATCAAATCGTACACTGATCGAGTTGAATCGAAATTAGTATCACTACATCTCGAAGAGTCTCGTGAAGTATAAAGATATAAAGATGCTGCGAGTTTTAATATCATCTCGTCCATGATCCTCATTAAAAACCGTCTGTCGGGACTAGCCGGGAGTTGAAGTGTTTTTGTACATGCAGTAATCGCGAGAACGGATCTTGAAGAGCGGGAGCAGTGAGACGGAGAAGAGCACGGGACAAAATTCGACGAGCGCTTCGCGAGCTCGAGCAGACTGTACAAGAGGTAAGTGGGCGGAATGTTCAGTCGTCGTGTCGAATCGCGTATATGAGACTCGAGATCCTATCGAGATGACGCACTGCATACGCACCTGATACCGGACCAAGTGCGCACGTACGTAAAACGACTCGTGCGAGAAGAAAGAGAGTTATTTATCGGTAGGTTTATTTTGGAATACCGCGCGCGTGCGAATTACACGAGACGAAATTGGCTATAGCTGGTCCGAAGTATTCTGATCTACAGAAAAGAGGAAGAAATAGAAAGTTACGTTTTACAAAAATTAAAACTTTGCATTTAAAAAAAACAAAGAGCAAAATTTTTTTTGTTATATTTCGTTTTCTTCTATTGTTGAAACTTACTAATGTAAAAAGAATGTCTCGTATTTAACGATTCAATATCTAAGGAAATGAAAATTAATTGCATGTGACAAATTAAGATAGCACAGCGTAAAATGCGTAAATATTTCATACGAGGTTGATTATGACAACCAAAAAATGCGTTTAATAAGATCAGTTAAAAGAGAAATGGAATTTTAATTTATTGAGATACAGCGTTCTCGATCAATTTTATTAACGGGTTCTTTCGTTATATTCTCGGCTCCATTAATTCTACAGTGCATCTGTTCGTAAAAACATGCATTCTACCAAGCCATCCGTATAATCAGCAACATATTCACAACTTTATCACAGTTTACTGCGACAACGTGCGTACAGAGTCCACTCCACGCGCTAATTAGGAATTAATATCCGATGAATTTCCTCGCGCCGACTGGATAGGGATTTATGTGCGCCGCGAGAATAAATTCGCGATTCGTTAGGAAATGCTGATAGCCTCGAGCGTATGCACGCGGTAGCAACGTGTGTAACCGGCATGTACTTTGTAGAAATCACTGCTGGTGGTAAAGCCATTTACTATGGAAGTTCTATACCTCCCACAAGACGTCGCCCGAAGTGATGGACTGCTAGGGTCAGTCATGGATTGACCTTAATGCAATGCGCAATCAAATCGTGACGACTTTAAAAGTTTTATCAATTTGGCAATAAACTCACCATTGAATCTCAATATTACATTCGAAAAATTGAATGTAAAGAAAAGAATTATAAAGAAAATCTTTCATCATTGTATTATAGTAAAAGATATATAACACTCTTTGCTTATAAAAAAAATCAGAATGTAAAACAAATGATTTTAAAAAAGTGCAATGTTGTGAGATACTGATAAAGTTGCGCAATCTCTTTAATAGATTCGAAATCTCTAATTATACATACAAACTGGACGTGCTCATTACCAGCCATATGGAATTATATGTTTCATCACGAAATGTGGCAGCAAGAATGCAGCGGCATCGGCACTTAGTTCAGCCAGAATGAAACTTTAATCGTGAATCAGCCACGCGAGATTTGCATAATCACAATGGATGTTGCAGTTCGCAGCTTCTCATAATGAATGCACTAGATAGTTCTATATTTCTGCGTTTATTATGAATTTCCGCCATTCTCTTTTTTTATCAACGTATCAATATCAAGTAATACGACTTCAATGTATTTTTATCTTAAGAAATTATACTTAAATTTATCTTAAGAAATTATATTTAAATTATAAAAAATATTTTATAAAACAATTAATTGATTTTATAGAATATCCGAGAATATTGTTAAATTATTATGTTATATATCTATTTTTTAATAATAAAAAAAAATCATCCGATATTGCTACGCTCACGACTGATTTCCCCGAAATAGGATCTGCTTCTTGGCAATTTATCTGAAGTTGATTTATTCACCGTTGATACCACGACATTAATCCAACCGAAGTGCGCAAGATTTATGTGCATGCCGGTTCGGACATTGCAGCAACCGAGTGCTGCCAACGCGCCAACAGGAGGATTAAACAAAAACGTGAGACAGGCTAGCAAAAAAATTGCACAGGCAAGGAAAGGAATCGGTGGTCGGTAGCATGGAGCGCTCGTTACCGAAACGAAGCGGCCACTTGTAATTGAGGATAACGCCGGGCACAGTCTGGGAGATGAGGGAGGGAAATATCAGTGATGGGATTTAGTGCCTTCCTCGAGCAGAGAGGAAAGGGTTGATTATTATTTACGCCCGACAGGAGAGCGTAAATCGTTGAACGAAGAAACTCGCAAAACATCAGAAATTCTACGCCGAACCGGCGCGCAAGGCGAGGCTCTCGCGAGCCGACGACTTCAGGAAGTATTTTTCAGCGCAAAAAAAGATGAATCCCTGTTTTTACGGTGTCTGCTAATGAAAAATTTGTTCTACCTTCAAAGAGAAAGAAAAAGAGAGAACGTGCGATCTTTGTTTCTGAATATAAAATAATTTGTATGCATACATGCATTATTACATATCTACAATTGAACGAAAAGTGAATTTTCTGAAATTCAGCAAAGGTTACGATTTCCATATTGTCGTTTGGATACCATAATTTATGTCCCGTATAATTATCTTCCAATTTTTTCCAATTTATTAAAGAATGAAAAAGGCAATGTTTCGGATAAGATTTAGCAACTGTTGAGCTTCTAATTATTGCATATTATCGTTATTTTTTTACTTCATTTCGCGCATCACATTATCAACATTTGAATTGCGCAGATCGTAATTTCATTGAACAAATTTTACGTCATAAACCATACGATAAACAGACTTCATGGCAAATGCCTGCAAAATAATTATGTATTAGCATTGCTTCCGCGACCGTGTTTAATTTTCTAATCAGTCGGTACAGATCTCTTAAACGCTTCTCTCTACTTTTCTTTATATTCCTCCCATCGACACACCCTACATCGAAGCAATTAAAAAGTCGTGGACTGATTTTTACCGTCCACGCATTCCTACCAACTTTCTTGTTAGACCTTCAGGAGTAGGTGCGTAACATTCGGCCGGCGATCGCCGCCGATCGATCGTTTCGTAAACCAACTGGGGATCGTATTTCCGCGTACCGGCGAGTTCTCGCGTCTTATCGATCGATCGCGCAAAATTTATCCCTTATCAGCCGGTTGCCGTGCGGCGCATCACGCTCTTTCTCGTTCCGCGATAACAGATCGGGATAACGCATCCCAGCAAGCGATATAACCGGATGTCTTTCATGCGTCCAGATGACGTGCCTACAGCGCGATGTTCCGGCGATATCAAATGTCGGACTAAATACAGACTTCGAATTACGATAATTTTGTTCCGGAGTAGATTTAGTGAAACGCTTACCGCTGTTTACAGCACGACTGAATGACGCCGTTAATTTTATGAAAGTACCGCGTAAAATCACACCACCGGTCCGACTCGCCGATCAACAATGTTAACTTTCGCACTTGGTGACGTGGCGCGCTCGACGAATGATGGAATGCGAGATGAATGATAGATCAGGATGCAAGACGGCAACAGCCATGTGTCCTTGCCACCTGCGCCACCGCTGATTAATTGCCACTGACGCGCGCTCGTTAACCCATCGATTCTCGATGCTTTGCCTCTTCGGATATGACAAGCGACAGCTTAGCGAACTCGAATTGCGGTTTGTACAACGCGCCGATAGCAATTATTGATACGTCTCTAAATATCATCGCCGTAACGATCTCCGGCCTATCCAGACGATCGAAATGACGGCGAGTCGACGTTTCGATATCGATCCGTCCGTCAGCAGACATTCTTTCTTTCACTGACACCAGAATGACGGCACATACGTTTCGAGATTCCGAATAACAGAGCTAAAGTAGACGATTCATTATGCATAATATTCACCTGCCCGCGGCAAAATCGATAGGGCGCGCGTACGAGCGACGACGAGTTTCCAGTGCGAAGAAAAAGACTTAGAACGGAGGCAAACGAAGAAGAGAGCACACGTCGCGCGACGCCAATGTAATAACGTAGTCGACTTTACGGTGGTCTTTATGAAATAATTATTACGACAATGTGAGCTTAAATACCTATTTAAAGTACCTACACCTGTGCGGAAAAAAAAGAAGTAACCGATGTAGCTGGGAAGACGCTTGTGACGCTAATTATCAGGGTTAATCGAGCTTATTTTCTCTCTTTCTCTTTGAGCAATCAACCGCTCGAGAACGTGCTTCTTTAATAATTAAAGTCGCTCGAATATCACTCGCGGGGTGTTCGGTCCACTACGATAAGAATCATTTTACGATGCGGCGGCGGTGATGATACGTCGACGGATAAACATACGAGATATTCCGATATATCCTCTGAAAATAGAAGTCGTCTGTCACCGTTGATCGAATATACATTTTACGGAATCGAGAACGAGCATTTATATTAAACTCGATACGCAGTTTCAGTATCAAACATTTTATATTATGTTACGTTTGTTGCTGTAGTAATTTTTATAATGACATATTGTCACGTATACGCGTCGTTTTAGTACTTAAAATCTTTTTAGTTTTTAATGTACTAACTTGTTGTCTTTCCCTAATATATATATATAGTATATATATATATATAGAAAAAGAGAGAGAGGATCTACTGTCGTTTCTTTTTATAATTGTCAAGGTGAACGACGACCGATCGCTTGATAACCGTGCGTACGGCAGGTGTTCCGCGATCTTGCAGACGTCAAACCCGCGATCAAACTATGAACGTTGAGGGCGGTTAAGAACTGTCACGATGTAATATGGTCTATTGTCTTTCATTGTGACGTGGTCAGTGGTCGAACCTCGGTAAGCTCGGGAGCACCTGCTGCCTACGAATGATATTTAAAAGCCTATCCAAATATCAATCTCCTTCAGTAGTAACCATCTTTATTTCCCTATTTAAAATTATTCACCTTTCGTCCGATCTATTAAAGTTGTACATATTTCTAGATATTGGAATATATAATTATGATTATAATTTAAAATTATTTTCAAATTCGCCGACTTGGAGTGAAAAATGTAGAGACGTACCAATTATTATTATATTAAAATTAATATTGTTTAAAAATACTTTGTTAAACAAAAATATTATATTTTTCATACACAATTCAGATGTGACAAATACAATTTAAATTAAGACTCAGCATTGCTGAAAATTCGTGTAAAAATTATATTACTTAAGTAAAAAAATACATTAGCATAATAATACATTTCGAAGTTAAGTATCCTTTAAATGCCACGTACTTTCTGAATGTAATCACATATAATACATCGAATAACGCGTAGTAGATCAATTAAATTGATTAAATGATCATGAAGATGTCCAAAGATCATTGCCGTTAATGATATGTTGCAGATTCGTTAGGAAAATCATTATAAAAAAAATCGTAAGAAATTCGCTCGGAAGACCCCTTAATCGACAGGCGCGGGGGCCCGGGTTAACGAACCGACGATCCCGCGGGACCTGTCTCTTTCGCAGTCGGTCCAGAGTACCGCCGAAGCCCACGGCCAACGAGCGGCGCCATTATTAATATTTCATACAGTTTATGGGCCGCTGAGTGGCAGGAACTCCGTTCTTCTTTTTTTTCTTCTTCTTTTCTCTCCATCTCCCTTATCTTCTCGCTCTTCTCTTTTTCTTATGCATTTCTGTCGCTGCTATGTGTCATTCACGTGAATCTTGCACAACTGTGGATTCTGGGCACAGTAGAGTTACATAACACTAAACGGAACCGAATTTCCGACTTTTTACAGAATTTGCCTCTTCGCTACTTAAAGATGCGGATGACGAAATTTTTTATCTTTAATTTTTTTGCAAGAAGGACCAAAAATGATTATTTAGGGATAAATTATGAACATTTAAATGCTATATAAATTTTATAAAAATTCGCATTTCGAGGTCAATATTACAGTTCTGATTAAATCGCATATTGAAAAGTTTCTTTATGAGAATTAATTATTACCAGATGAGCAGCTAAAAAATTGATTTGATAATTTTAACAAAATTCCAATATATTTCACTACACATATTTATAATCCGAAGAACTCACACACGTTTACAAAATGTCTCTTCTAATAATTATTCAAATTTACTATTTTACTTTCAAACTAATATTTATTTCACACAATTTATTTCATATCCAGGGTAAAAAAGTTGAAGTGTCATTAATCTTATACATTCTAAGAAAGCAAAAAATCGAAATGGATATAAATATTTAATTTCACGAACCAACGATTACTTATCAGTAAAAACGAAACTCTTCACTTTGAAATTTATGATGCTCACGAAAAAATTATCGTTAGTGCGAGATTATCTAGTTGTTAATGTATATTGCAATAACATTTGAAATTTTAGTACCATAACTGGTTAGTAACATAAGCAATAATCTTCACAAAATCAACATCAACTCATTAAAAACAGTCACAAAAATGTACAGCATTAATTAAAGCTGATCATTATAGTTATGAAACCATATAACCCTTATTTGTGACTTATTTACGAAACCTTAAAACCGACAAGACATTTAACGGATCGATCTGAACGTGGGTGATCCCTGCGAATTACTTGATACGAGCATTTTGTGAAAGCAGCCGCTCGCAAAACTGAAAATTTACGTCTCCGCGATTATGCACTGTGACTCGTTAAAACATGCGTCTTGCGGGGTCAAAAGTGCGGCTGAAAGCGTACGTGAAAGAAGCGAGTTGCTCCGGTACGAGGGAATGAGAGGGAACAAAAACGAGAAGGAGGAAGCAGTGGGTAGGGGAATATTGCGCGCGTGAAAGACCGACAGATGGACCTGCATCGATATGCGTTTTAAGGTGCATACTCGTGCTGGCTCGCCGCTCGGAGAAGGAGAGGGCGGTTCGTCCCATTTACATCGAAGGCGGCACGCGGAATGGCAGTCGAAGGCACGAAGGCCGGCAGCAATAAATAACGTAACTCCGCCCAAAATATAAATTGAACGCTACCAGTGTGTGGTCCCCCGTACATGGGTGCTCCCATACGTACGTGGAAATACTGTCTCGCATTATGCGTCCGCGGCTACCGATCTCCTTTGGTACCGGCGCATTACCGGTACATGCTCCTGACGCGTACGCGCGATCGTTTCTCGTGCACGACTTTAAATGCGCCGATCTGAGTAACATAGGAGTGCCGCTGCTAATCGGTGAAACGGGATCTCGTAAATTGCCACGCACCTTTGTAAGAGATTTAGGATATTAATAGGTTACCATCAATTTCCGTAGTTTTTTCTATCGTTTGTAATTTATAACTAATGGGATGAATATTAATGGAAAGAGATGTAATAATTACGTCACATATATGAATTTTTATAATTTTATCATCACCGTCGCGGTTGCGAATGAAGTCATTTTGCATGACATTAATTTTTGTTTTCTGTTAGGCTTTATCGATTAATTCTATGCAATATCAAAATTTAATCATTTCGTGTACTCCTAAATTACGTAGCTCTTCCGTTATAAATATAGAACAGCACGATAGAAATTGCGGTTTACTAAAGTTACACTCTGTATAATACAAAGACAGCCGAAGGGCGATCCTAGTAGTAACTTCTACGCTCGAGAGGAGAAAACTGACGCGGCGACGACCGCGCTTGTGGTATCGCGCGATCTATGAAAGAAGAGACAATGTGCATCAGATTCCATCTGTGTTTCCCAGTTAAATCACTGATCCGTAACCTCCGCGGGGTACAGAGAACCAACCATGGAGAACCTTCGGTACTCCTGTCGATCTGATTTTAGTTCCCGCTGCATCTCGACCGCGCCGGCCGCCGCACGTAACGACGATATGTAACGGCTAACAATGAGGGCGCATTAAGACGTATAAGACCATATCCTGACTCCCCGCCGGCTTATTGTCTCGGTACAGTTATCGCGACTATATACGTTTGTGTACGCGCGCTTATATTCGTTTGTATTGCCATTCGGCAAGATGATACGAATAATAAGATCACACGGGAAGAAAAGTAACAACGCGGTACCGTATTTCTCTTACACTTTTAAGTACGAGTCGGTATTCAGTTAAGTATGATATGTTAATTTATGTATGTCTGCACATTAAAAAAAAATATTATTTACATTATATTAAAGTTACATTATATTACGCCTGTCGAAAGATATCTCTGTAATATCTCTAGAGATTGCAATTATAAAAAAACTATCCTATTAAATAATTAGTTAAAAATAACATCACTATTATTCTAACTTTGTTTTTGTAGGAGTGGCTTTCTTTTAAACTTTAAATCTATTTTCAATTACAATAGCAATTATTATAATATGTTGTAACTCAAAATAACTTGTCAATATGCTCCGAATTAATCTAAAACTTGTTATTAGAACGATAAAATAATATCAAATAATAAATTTCTATGCGCGATAAATGCGGCAAAAAGGAGCTAATGATACGATAACCGCAACCCAGTGTAATTAATCCGTTGAAAGTCGGTGAAAAAAAGCGACGTAACGAATTTATGACATCGCGAACGACGTCTAATAAACGTTCGATTAAGATGGTCGGTAATTTGCGCCATCCATGAAAAGAAAGAAGAAAGAAAGAAAGATCTGTCTCGATCTTTTTTCCCGTATACAGGTCTATGATCCAGAAAGTGTGGAATTATCCAGTGATAACGGTCGATGCATGCCTCGTTACAACGCGCAGTAGCACCGCATTAACCATGGTGGTTTCTCTATCGATGGTTTTCTAGATTGCTATACGCCTTATCCTTAACCGGAGCTCCGATTTCCCGCGTCGCGTTAGATGGAGGATGAAGGACGGCACGTCTTACAGGAAATAGTGGGCGCCGGGATACGGGCGCGTTGATGGGAGATGCGGGGCAGAGAGCGAGTGAAAAAGGGAACAAACGCAACCGCGAGTTCCCTCGGCGTCCATTGGCTTCGCCTTAATTGCCTCTCCCGGTTATTAGTCCTCGGACGTGTGTATATATAGCGTATATATTCGATACCGCGCGCGTACGCGCGTACCGTATCCGCGGCAACCGATAAGTGATTCGTATTAAGATCTCGCTGGGCGTGGTGATAAATTATACGGTGACTTACACGCATGCAACGCAACGGCGGCGTGGCACAACGCGGCGCATGGCAGCGCGCACGGTGCAACGCCGGCGCCGTGCATGCGCAGCCTTCGGCGAAAAAGCGTCCGCATGAGCGTACATACACACACCGAGGATATAAGCGGAGGCTCGCGGATAATTGGATAATCGATCCTTTCCAGAAAGCAGTGCGAGAAGGAAAAACGCCAATCGGCTACCAATCACTCGGCGAGATCATCGACAAGATCTCTATGTTCAGAGAGACAAAACGCGGAAGAAAGAACAAATCGCAGTTGCAAGTTTATTCTCTCGAACGCCTCGATGAGAATGTTAGTAGGAGCGGATAATTGAATGATCAAGTGATTTCCGCTGTGATCTATACTAGCTATTAAAGATCGGAAAATCATTAACGAGAACGAAATGAAAAGAGGTACTCGCTTGTGTTGCGTGAATAAGTTTGTCGGATCGCCGCGACTCGGGCATGACAAAGCGACGATCGGCCGCAAAAAATCGCTGCCATTATCGCGTAGCATCGTATTGTCGCAAGAACAAACACGGCGCCATGACTGCACATGACTCACATCGTGACTCGTCCGATTCGCTCTCCCGGCCGCAGGATGTTTAATTAGTTTGAGCGACGAGGAAGACAATGAAGGAGAGTCAAGAGGAAGGATGGCGAAGGAGAAAGAAAGAGAAAGTGGACTCTTCAATGTCGTGTACTGCCCACGTCGCGGAGCGCCGAACTCATTAATAAATAAATTGCTGATGACCGATCGTAAGATGGCGTCATTGCATCGCAAGAAGCGGCACCATCAAGCTGACGCCAAGGCGAGCGGCGATGGTTTTCATATGGCAGGTGCATCGCGTCATAACTTGACGAGGCCTCGACCGGCAGGAGGTACCAGCTGATTACCAGAGGAAGACATAAGCGCCGCACTCGGCAGCGCCATTTCTCCTCTTAGCCATCGTCCACCACCATCATCACCAACACTACCACCTAGTGCGAGACTCGTACTTCATGCGGCACTGCCGGCTGCACCGCCGCTAAACGTCGGCTAATATTAGATAGCTTTTCGCAAATTTATACCGCTATCCGGGCGAAATTGTGTTCTCGTCGCCCGACAGTTCTCACTCCTGCGACCGGGAAATATGACTGGCGATATGTCGACTGCGCGTTAAAACTGACAGTAAACCAATCTGCGTTCTAAGAGATACGAACGGCTGAGCTAAGGTAAAATCATTAACCTGCTAATAAAGTTAATCCGTTCCGAATTAATCTCAACCCGTGAGCGGTTGTGTTAGAAAAAGACTACGCTTTAAATTGATAATTAAGTCATGAGTTTCAATTAAATAACTAAAAATGAACATATATAAGTAACATTTATGCTCTGAAATATGCAATCATATATTTTACATGCCAGAA
The DNA here is from genome assembly GCA_011638315.1 of Tetramorium parvispinum. Classification (NCBI taxonomy): domain Eukaryota; kingdom Metazoa; phylum Arthropoda; class Insecta; order Hymenoptera; family Formicidae; genus Tetramorium; species Tetramorium parvispinum. The sequence goes on along the minus strand of VBVR01000368.1, from coordinate 38,219 downwards.
ATAAAAATATATAAATAAGATATAAATGTTAGAGATATATTAGAGATAAAAATATATTATTTCTAAAAGATTTCTTATAAATAATATCTAGAAATAGGTTTTCTCTGTGAATCCAAGGATTCATGTGACACATAATATCGCATATTATTAAAACATCATGATATAATATAAGAGAATGTAGTGTCTTAGAGAGTACTACCATCTTTCTATATTAATAAAACTCCAGGATAAATAATTTAGTACTCCGACAGCTTTATGAAGCCATGTCTGCAGCAAAGCGAAGGTATGTCTCGTAAGAAAGTATTAAGTTATTGTCACAGCGCATATGGACAGCTTGCTATCCGTGTAAAATATTTTGTACTGTTTGCAGCTAATGCAAGACGACCTATTCGGAAGGCGCAATGCTGTCGCGTTGTCTCGTAACTCGGAATTCAATGCGGTTATACCCGTAACTTGTGAAATTAATGACAGATTTCCTGTTACAAACTGAGAATAATAACTATAGCGACGACTTGTTGTTAAACGAGCGCGATTGGCACCCGGAGCGAGGCTGGTATCTCGAGGAATCGTGGCATACCTTTTACCGGCGCGATAAGAGATAGCCTCTTTCTCTCGTACGTTTCCGGAAATGCTCGTTTCTTGTATCGGTGGTTTCGTGTTACAACGGGGAGATATGAGCGCCGTAACGCTGCTCTCTTTTAACGAGGCACCACCCGAAGCGAGACTTACGCTTTACATAGTGTACCCGAGCGCAGGAACGATGTCCTCATCGTTTATAGAGACTGGACTATCCCGAGACTGCCGAGAACATCGTTTGAAAATGCTAAGCAGACAAGACGCAGGAGCTATGAGTCTTTATGTGATCGTAGCCGCTGGGGTATATGATTTTTAACGAAATATTTCTAAACTTGAAATCGTATTCCTCTAAGTCATACATTGCGTGGTTTAAGTGCTTATGGTTTAGGCATATACATATATCGTTGGGCCGATGTAAAATTATCAAATGAAAATTAAATATACGATGCTTTATGAAAAGAGCTGACTTAAATCTTGAAAATCACCAATATATGTAAAATTACACTTTTTATACAAAATAATTCAAGCTAGAGAAATTGAATCGTCATTATACATTAGTTATATATTTTGACAAGTACAAAATAAAATTAATTTATAGAATAAAAAACATAGACGAAATAATAGGTTTAAAAAAGCATCTCAGAAGATTAATCTTTTTAGAATATTATAGATTCAGAAAATAACATATTCTTTAGTTAGGATATTATATAACATAGTGCTCTCTAGACACTCTTGTCAAACTTTCGAGAGAGATTATTAAACATCGAAGCAATAAGCTGTCTGTTCATTATTTTACCGCCGTGCAATGTGCGAATGGAAAGCGACATCGATCGATCTCTCTGCCCATTTCCAATCTAATCACGTAATTTGCCGATCAACTCGGTATGCTTTTCGGTGCGCGTTCATAGATCTCGTATCCGTCTGATTTCTAAAGACTCGCAGTTCGCGAGATTTATGTCGCGCGTAAATGGTAATAATTCCCCGCGGAGATTAATTATTCGCGACGCTGGGACGTAAGGAGGCTTTTCGCGTGTTGCTTACGCGCACGAATCGAACAATCCGGTTGTAGATTACAACCGCGACTGGCGGCGGGCGGTTGCTCAATTACCGGTCCGTCCGTTACTTTATTCGGCGCGATAGCATCGACCGATCGGCCGAGCGGCGAGAATTTAACGGACGCGCGATGGAAAGCCGCGCGATAACCGGCGATTTTCGTACCGAGGAGGCGCGTAGGCGACGCACTTCAGGGGCGGAGTAGACGAAGGGTTTTCAATTTGGAGCACCTGCCGGCAAATTGTGGCCTGAACACGCTTCCAACGTGGAGGAAGGAGAGAGAAAGAAAAAACGGTCGCGGTGAAATGCAGGTACATGGTTCATATACCACAGAGAGAGGAGTGTTTTTTTACCGAGCGCAAATGATTTCGACCTTATCTCTGAAATAGTATTATTATGCCCCAAAATTGTTCCAGAAAGGCAGCCGGTGAATTGTAAAGAGTAGTTAGATTTACTTATTACGTGATACATTTCACTGATGCCACGTATAGAAGTATAAATGTATGTACAAATGCGTAAGTTCTTTTATTAGATAATTTTCGTCGAAGATTCAGATGTTTTGAGTGCGATTCGAATAAAGTTCCACTCGCGGTGATTCGTGCCGCCTACGGATCCTGCGGGCACGCAATTAAAAAGGCCATATAAATCTGAGAGATTCATCGCGCGAACGCCCTTAAAATTGTATCCAAAAGCCACCTGCTGTTTCGAGGCGAGCACGATGCGCGAGAAAATCGAAAATTTATTTGTAGACGAAATATAGCAAACATTTATCACGGCCGTCGTTCAATGCAACGTAATATTGGATTATTTAAAATAGCAAATTTGTGAGGTATGTATAACTAATTATTTTTTCAACAATGATATTTTAAAATGATAGGAAAAATATTAAGACATCATCAGTAACGAAACAATTACGTTAAAAAAAGAGACAAAGTCTATATTGTATTGTGATAATTTTGACAGTTTAAGTTATCCAAAATTAAATTTTTTTTAATCTTAAATCTTTATAAAAATTGTAATAATAATGAAAAATAACGCGCGCGAAGCGTTTATCGTCATTAGTATTAAAAAAAAGAAATAAAATTAAAGTTTGTTGAAAACAATATATTTTATAATCGCGCAGAAAAATCTTTGTTCATGAATATTCTAAAATTGTGAATTACATTTTGTATATTCACAGATATAGAAAATTTATATAATAAAAAAATATCAAGGTATAGCGTATCATCGCGCAAGAAATATTCACTGCATGTTTATGCCGCGTCGAATCGAAATCATGCAAACTGGATAATTAATTATTACCTTTAAATCAGCGCGACGTATGAAACCGGCTACTCGTTCAGCCGTTCCACTGCAAATTAAGACGCGACCAAACCGCACACTCTTAATGAAAATTGCATTTAGCAGGAAAGTTATTTCCGGACGATTAATTCAATGGAAACGTATGCTATACAACGGTGTAACGCTTCTCTGAGTATTCATTATAAATTCGCTATCTCTTGACTGAAGAACCATCAATTTAATGATGAAGTAAGGATAATTATATTAACATCGAGGTAATTAAATAGTTTTATTATTTCTAGTCATAGATATGTTTCTGTTGGCACTTTAATTCTAATTAAATAAAAGACACATTAACCATACTTTAATAAAAATACATTGTTCTTAATTCAATATTTATATCTATATATTTCTAAATCTAATAATTTTAATTAATTTTTTTCATTTTTAATTTTTTGCGAAGAACAGGACGAAAACGATTATTTAATGAACAAATATGAACAAATTGTGAACAATCAAATGCGCCATATCAATTTTGTAAAAATTTGCATTTGGGATGCCAACTTTACAGACTTAAATTTTCTTGGCCCTGTTAGAGCTATTATTTGTCTGAAGCCAAAATAACGTATCGTTAAAGGCATATGACATTATGAATATTTGCGAAATGTTGTATCGTCTTTGTACGCCGACAATAGAAAATGAAATCCGTCATAAAGGAGGCTTAACGGAATCAAGCGCGATTGTGCCGACCATATATAAATCCTTTTATGTACATATAAGGCAGGAGTGAAAAACACGCGCGCTTAGCCTCTATGAGAACTACGAAGTATTGGACATTAACGAGAATCGTTCGCGATCGCCGTCGGCTGGGAACGGCATGGGTAATTACATTGAGTGACGGTCGTATGCACGTTTCAATGAATTCCGCACGGCAGTAAACCCAGCGTTAATACGGGACTAACAACTCGCTATTTTAATTAACGAGTATCGCGCGATCTCGAAGGATCTACACGTTTTCGATACACGGACAAAATGTGAATCGCGCGCGTCCAGGGAGGCTATATTTTCCGTCGTTACACCTGTATGTGTGTACTTGTCACGTAAGAAACGTCGATGTAAAGTCCTACACAAGCATTATACCATGTAACTGCATGAATACTGTGTGTTTAAGAATTATTAGATGTCATTCTTAATTTTAAATTGTCGATTATGAAATCTGCATTTATTCGAAATTCATGGAAATTTTAAGAAGTTAATTCTCTCTCTCTGTTCATATTTCAATTAAAATAAATAAAAAAGTTATTCGAATAATATTTCGTAGATGCTGTAAAACTTAGTTAAATTTAGTATTCGGAACATGCAAGTCATGTATTTCTTGTTGTCATAAAATATTTTTGTGTAACACATATTTTCTGTACTTAAGTTCTATTTCAGTCAGAATACTCCTATGTCCCTAAGATTCTAGAGATTTTAAATACATTTGATTCTGAGAATGCTCCATATCTATAGAAAATCTTTGCAAAACATCTTTACGTAGTCGGTTACTTCAAAAGCATCGGTCGGAGAAAACGAGATGCATTATGCCGAGCGTAACATGTAGAAATACCAAATGCATTCCCGTCGCGGCATTAACCAGTCGTGCAACGGTGGATATTTCTATAAATTATCTCGCATGTACGGCGGGTTGAGCCCGGTTTCTCGGATATTGGCCCGAGGCTTATTTCTTCCTGGATCAACGCGAAAGCCCTCTTTCCTGAAAGGGCTATGATAATTTAATTGTGCAACCGATAAATGTACGCCGACAGTGATTACGGCTGTAGCGTCGATGATAGCGTCCGGTATAATTGAAAAGGTGAACGTATATTCACAGACGTAACTACGAAGGAAACGAGACCAGGATCGTTTCGCGTACAATCTGAAATAAGGCTTCTGAAATACGGAAGCCTGTTCCTACTCTACATCAGAACTTTTTTCTTAGAATTTAACTATTAGACAAAAATTATGTGTTTTATATATATACTAAAATTCAATTAGTAACATATGATGAAAAGTTAAATATCATAATAAAGATCCCTAGATAAATGCAACAATACACTTTATTAATTTAAAATAATCATTTAATAATTGTCATTTTGATTACTTTATTGATTTTCAAAAATATTTTCGTAGATGTATGTTTTAATAATTTTACATTAAAATCATATTCATTGTTAGAAAATAATTATACTGTTTTATTTACTTCATCTTATTTATGATATTTGGTTTTGCAATAAAATTTCGTTTTCAATTTTTGTCTTAAAGTTCGAAAATAAACTCATATTACTAACTAGTTGAATATAGGTAACATCATATGCTATATTTCTTTTTTAGCTGCCAAAGGCAGCATGATAATTATCTTGAGGCGAGAGGGAAAAATGACGGAGGGTGACGCGGTATTGATAAAAAATTGAAGTTAAGCATCCACATCCGTCTAAAACGCAGCATGTGACGATCGGACGTTCACGCGAGGCATTTACGAGGACAATGGAGACGAAAATCCCGCGAGTAGGACGCTTCCTTATAGCGCCAGGTGGTAGTCGTCGTCGTCGTCGTCCCCCTCGTGATATACGCGCGTGAGGACACGCCGTCTTGAAGGTGGCCAAAGCGGCACCCCCTCTTAACCAGGGTTTACGAGGGTGGCTAATCGTGTACACGTCGTGTTTCCGCGCAGTTAGCACAATGCAGCGACAATACCGAGAACACGGTGTATACTGACCGCTTGACCAGCCGCCCACCGGTCGTTTATCAAACGAATAGAAACCGTGTCTAAACATGGCGCGAGGGTGGCCTTAGGCGCTTTTCCGCATGACGAGATAGGTGCTAACGACAAGCTTCTGCCAGATGCACGTGGCAACAGTAAACTTTAATGCTGAAGCTACAGAGGCAAAACATACGACTGAGAGTATTACTTCATTGAAATGACATTTACCAAGAGTAATTTTTCACATTGCATATTACACAATATGATTAATAATAATACGATCGTAAATATATAAGTTCTTATTACAAAATTATTATATTATATATATTATAATTTATTTTATTATTATTATATTATGTATTTTATAATAATTATATTTCGAAATTATTACCAAAATGCATACTCAATGAAACTGTAATATTTCATTATAATTTATTTTTCGACGTATACTGATTTTATATTTTATCAAAATTATAATTTCGAAATAATATTAAATCAAATTCCAACCTATAAAATATTACCTCTAGCAATGTCGTTAACAAGTTATGAAAAGGGCAAATTAATAATCGTACTTTATTATATCATTTGGAGGAAATATTTCTTCGTATATCTCTAGTTAAATCGACGGTCTAACTGTTCGTTTAGAGACGACAAGGCGCGATACGGTGAGATATAAATCACGAATGTAAAGTCAACTTGTCGCCCTTTCGAGAATAGTAAGGGCCTCAAAGGAGACTAAACGCGGGCACTGTTATTCGTTTTCGGATGACAGTGGGTCGGCCGTGCGGCGTTCGATACGATCGGGTCAAGATCGGCCAGCAGCCAAACAGCAAAGAGCCGCTTGGCTGCCAAGAGCAGAGCCGAGAGCGCAGCTGCAGCTGATCGGGGCCACCACTCCCTTGCCGGTTAAGTTGGCGCGTGCCATCCCCATGCTACCTATCTTCCTTTTTTCCTTTCCCTCCTTCTGAAAGGTTTCAGGTAGAGGTCTTGGATACGTTACTGGGACTCTTGCGTAACGTACATTCTACATGTACCTGCCGCGAAAAAAGTGAGAAGGGTGATGCGTTCGAAACGAATCAAGACTTGCACATTGCGTACTCAAATAACCTTCATCAATCGTATCATTGAATCATGCTACGAAATATTTTAATATCCACAAAAAAATAAAAGTGTAATTTTGCTTTAGTGTTTGCAATCGTTATACCAACGATAATATAATTGCAATCATAGCTAAACTTATAAAAGTATTTAATTTAAATTAAATTCTGATCTCTGCTAAATTTAATTTCACAAACCGCTTTTTGTAAATTCTAAAAGATTCCATTAATCCTAAATTGAAATATAGCAGACTCACTAACCACAAAACAAAACTTTTTATTTTTTTTCTATATCTTACTCATTTTAATTCAATGTAAAATAATTATTTTTATTTCAATAATTATTCTCTACTCCAAAATTAAAGCGATTTAGAATATTACTTCATATTAATTTTAAAAAATATATATATTTGTTAATTTCAGAAACTTTAATTTTTTAATATTTTATTTTTCTCTACCACGTATAAAAAGTAAGATTCCACGCGCACGTCATGTTCTCGCAAGTGATCGGTACCATAATCAATTATAGTCTCATCACGCGAAACGCAACATCTCCGGTGCTGGAGGTAAATCTAACGGCTTCAACGTTTTTTGCTGTCAAGAGACGCGTGCCAAAATTGAAAGTATAGTCGCCTGAGGCAAGATGGGTAGTAAAAAAAAATCCGGAGCTCAGCGGAGGGGCAAACAGCTGAGTCGCATTGAATCACGTCGCGTGTATGCTCAAGGTGTTCACCAACGGCTCAGATTCGAATTCAACGTGCAAGAGGATCTTGTCCCGTGCCTTCCTTTCATAACGCTTCTTATTATGCTCCCTCCTAAGCCTGTCCAGGAGCCGGAATTTCGGTTAGACTATCTCCTACCGCCACCCCGGGGCGGGTGTCTTCCTTCGGGATGACTCAAGGATCCACGTGTCGCGCGCTTAATATACCGTGACTTCTGAATAACGTACCGATCTGGTACGTTAACCCTAGCAGAAAGAGAGAAAGAGAGAAAGGGAGAGAAAGAATAGATATAGAAGATAATATTTACGTCTTACAACTCTTAAACGGCATCTATGTAATTTATATTATTTAATTACTGCCATAAAAACTTAATATCAGCGTTAAGTTACAGTTAAACGTTCTTCTAATAAAATCAGGAATAGTATCCAGGAAGTTTATTGATTACTTTTCATACTTATTTGGCAACTTCTAAATATTCAACATTCATAGCATTATTAGTATTTATCATTGTTGTTCGATTTTTATTATTTCATCGATTAAATTCCTAATGCTTCTTTCTTTCTTTTTTCTTTTTAACTGAAAAGTTGTAAATTTTCTTTTCTGCCATTCTTTTCATATCGTATGTGTAACTCAGACGACTTCTAAAAATATTCCTCTCTAAATTCATTTCTTCGTCTGCGTGGGAATGTGCCCACGCGTCTTCGTGCTTGTCTACATCGTCGTGACTTTTTGAGTTCAATTAATAGGAATGTCGTTGTCCCAAATATCCTCGCGGATACAATCGAAATAGCCGCGTTCTCTATACACCGGGACACATATACCCGATGTAAACTCGTGCCAATCAAATTTATAGCCGCGCTCGCTAACGAGAAAGAGGTACATGCAGGATGGGCGAGAGAACGAGTAGGCGAGATAGAGTCTAGGCATGTTCGAAATACGCGCATGTAACTGGATAAGATAGCGGAGGACGCCTAAGAATCTGATTTAATTTTCACCAGGCAGCGATCGGAATACAATATTGTCTCATGAATGGTAATCGCTGAAACAACGTCAGAGATATTGGTTCGTAGAAAGAATATTCGCTACAGTTTGAGTTAGCGGTCGATCGGTGAACGGTTATCGATAGTTGTCGTTAATACTAGCTATCACTCTTGCGCCTCGTCCTGCTACGTGCGCGTTCTGGATATATTTCGCTAGCTACGCATCGTGAGTTATCTACGACGAGCGCTCTGATTAATTGTCTGAAACGACTAGCATCGAAGGTATCGATCCACGCCACACTGCGCGCCCGAGATCCCGCGTTTAAACTGGATCTCTCGATCTCTCGCAGACGCTTCCGAGATGCAGATAGTCATCGGTAATTATCGTTGGACCTTCGATAACCCGCGGATAAGCGGAAACACTGAGGCGATAAGGAAACGTCCAGGCGCTATTCGAAAATAATTTCAAATAACGGAGCGTAAACAGTTTACGTGTCGCGGTTTTAACGCGCGTCAGTTTATACCGGGAGGGGTTTATCTCCGGTTTTGTATTTCGTTCGATTGTACGGGTTGCAATAAAGTATCTGAGATGTAGAGAAGCGTACCCGTTACTAATCGCAATAACTCGCATCTCAGATGCCCCCGATAGTGCAACGGTAAGTAGGCATTCCGGCATATGTGAACGATAATAAAATAGTAAAAGGCACGCTTTCCATTATTGCGCCGAGCTCCGGGCGGATCTGGAAGCCCGCTTTCCGTTCCGGGGGAAGGGAAAGATTCATTATTATGCGCGGGTAGAGCAACCTGCGTCGATGCTCCCATTTCAAGGAACAAACCGATCTCTTCCTTTTCACTCTCGTTTCGTCCTTTGTATCTCGTTGGCCTATTTCACGAGGTAAATGCATTCGAAAATCGATAGCGCAGGTACACGGCAGATGCAGCTTGAACCCTCGAGGATATTGAAAATGAACCGAGAGGGAACGTCTTCATTCTACACGTTCTGGAATCGAGCTCTTAGCATATTTATTCAGCGTAAACGTCGAACGAATATAATTGTCACGAAAAATTGAATATATTTTTGCATGGTGCGCAGGTGGTCGCGAAGGTGCTTTCCGGTTTAATGTATCCGATGTTACCGGATTTCCCTCCGGAAATTATATCAACTTCTTTAGAAACAGTTTCTTCTTGTTACATAGCATAGTTACATAGAAAGACAAATTAATATTTTATGCAATAATCCATATTTTACCAAAAAATTTTATATCTTTGGAAAATATATACTCGCAAGAGAAGGATATTACGAAATCAATTTCTTTGTTTGCATTGTTTCAAGAAAATAAATAACGTTATTTCTAATAACATTAATAATTTAGATAGATTTGTAAACAGATTAGAAAGATAAATAAATTTCAATCAAGAAATTTTCTCAAATATTTTTAATTAAATTTTCAGTTATGAAAATAATCATATCAAGACCCGTTTTTCTTTAAAATCAAACGCAACGCAGCAATCATTTCATCTCATTTTTATGAAAGTCCATGTCGTATATTGTCCCGACACGTCGAAAAGCTATCGACTACGCGCGGCGTCACGGCGTTAAAACCTGCACGCGGCGGCAATACTCCGTTTATAACCGTCCAATCAGATCGGGATATTATCTCGGCAATATACAGCGACGTGGCCGCCGATTGGAGCAAGCCCACGCACCGTCGTCTCATATGCATATCTGCGCGCTTAATAGTTAATGGTCCGCCTCGCCGTTACATCGTGCTTCCCCACCTTCCTCAGCTTGCGGCTGCCCCCCTCTGTAAACACGAGTACGCGACGACGATCGAGATCGATATAATCGGATCGGCGCGCTATCGGTGGACCACCGTGTTGCCGTCATTAACTTCATTATGGCGAGACACTGGCGTGATCCCGCATCGCGAAGATAGCGCGCAAAATCACTCGAAACGATTCCTTTAATTGTTGTTTATCAAACGTCGCTCGCAACATCAGGTTCTATCTCAACCATTTAATAATAATAATTTAATTCCATAAAACATTGTGCACGATTGGTAAAATCAATTTTAAAAACTTTGCACTGGTACATATAAATAAATAATTATTATTATTATATTTAAAAAAAATAGAAGATAAGAAATGCATTTCTCAAGTTTATGATATGCGATGACAGTTATGGTGAAAGCGGCAGTATATAAGTCCTAACTTCGCAACTGGGATTCCGATTCAAAAGGCTAATCCGGCTTCCAAGCTGCTCGCTCAATCAACGCTTAAGCTACCTTAACCCTGTTGAGAGCTCAATCCAGAAATACTGATGGTAAAGCGGACAAAGCGAGCGCATTAAGAGAAAGAACATGTGATATATGGAATCGACGTAAATTTAAAATGTAATTTAAATTTCGTTCATTTCTAAAACATGTACCAACATTTCAGGAATCATATTTTCATATTAGTGATTTGTTTGTATCGCTTACGAAAATCAATAAAATATTTTTTCACAAAAATGAACAAAATTAATTTTAGTAATATCTATTAATATTCTATCTATTAATACTTGTGTATCAATTTTAAGAAATTAACAATTATTGTTGTTTGTTATTTAAGTAGAATATTTAAATTCGCGTTAAATATCGCACTGATCGTTCCACTATAATGTATGTACATCGTTCAAGAGCTAAAAGATCGAGCACCTATTTCAGTTGATTTCTCGCGCGTGATTCGCGGCCTAAACTTAGCCCGATTCTCGGCTTAGCAAAATGTTTCCGAACACAATCGCTCGTCTCGGTAGCATCGCTCAATGTCCGACGTTACAAGGTCTGATAGCTAGACATGTTCATCGTCATGAAAGAAAACCAGATCGTAGTATGTGTGGATTGCGAAATTGGGGTACTGCCCAGGTCAAATCGAACAAGCGACCAATAGTAGTCGAATATTTTGTAAGATAACTAAGCAAATACCAGCAATTATTCTGAAATATAGCAATATGATGTACATACATTCATATATAAAGATATCTCAGATAAAAATTCTTAGAATATAACTTAGAATATAACATTTGAAGAAATACAAACAGTCAATTCTATAAAATTCATAAGAGATAAATACGGACGGTTTTGGATATTGATAATGATCTTCGAACGAAAAGAGTTTTTCGTGCGAGAGTAATATTGTTTAAAATAATACTATTATAAAAAATTTTCTCAAGTATGATCAGTATGCTAGACGTCATAAAATTGTGTTAAATATATATATATATATATTACAGAGATGGTTATTAACATATCTAAAGATAATGAAGGATTATATTCCAAAAATACGATCGAAAAAGGGATCCGTCTCTGCGTGACGTCTCCTGTATAAATTTTATATAATTGCTTAAATTCATAAAACCATCACTTGTAACAACGTTTAAACTAAACTTAAAAATGGGTCTATAATTAAATAAGTTTTTATGTAAAAAAAACTGACTTAAAAAATTTTTAAATAAATTATAATAAACTATAAAAACAATCAATAGTACAATAAGCAACTATAAATCCATTTTTTAATAAAATCCTTGAACAAAATTTAAAAATTGCTAATTACTAAAAATTAGCAATTTATGGAAAAGACATTTTTCCAATAAAAATTTCCTTTCATGATTTTTTGTATGATACAAACAATAAATGTCCTAAATTCAAATTCCTAATGTTTATTTCATATATTTGCATTACTGTCATATAGAACTTGAAAGGGGCGACGGGCGTAATTAACTTTTTTGACAGAAAGCACAATGTGGCGCGTCGCATACAGGAGGGTAGATTAAATTTATTAGAAATATCTTTAGCGCAGACTACAGTCGTTCTGCATATAATTCCTAGAGGATATTCTTATTATTCCGAGAGCAATTATAATCTCCGATGCACCGTGCCGTCGAGGCTATATTAATTCGCGACGACGCCGTCTGAGAATGTCTTGCGTATTAACAGGGGCCACTGGACTCGCACAAGTTTTAACTGATGAAAGTATCGGTGTATGGGAGCTTCTACCAGTAAAATATTCAATTTAGATATGAAATAAACAATCCCTATTCTCAAGCCAATCTTTCTTTACGAAAAATTTACAAAATTGAAATGAAATAAGGGAGAAGCTTGAGTTTATATTCCATGGAAATTGTTAGAAAATCAATACTTATATACTAACTAAAGATAAACTGGATTTTAAATGAATGAATTCGAAGATTAATTGACAAGTAGCGGTTGTGTTGAAAAACACATATGATTTAGATGCGTTAAGGTTAATTTAACAAATGATAGCTCCTTTTTTATAGTACGGTCATATAAAAATCCTGTTAATCGGAAATCAGTATTTTACGGATGGAAGGAAGGACGCCCACTTTCTGGAGTAATAAAAACGCTGTACACCATTCCCGCATACTAATAAATCATTTCGCTGTGATAATGTCATGTTTTCCTTCACACGAGATGATACTGAATTATAATAGTGCAAGCAACTTGTCACGAGATAAAATATCAAATTGTTTAAGGAAGACAAATTTAGTCAAGCTATTAATGATTGTATCAATTGTAACAATGCAATAAAGAAAAACAAATAATTATTGTAAAAAAAACTCTTAATTGTTATGTGATACCAATTAATTCTGCGATAATTTAAATAAAAAGTTTTTCACAACAAAATATTTATATATTGGATTTCCACATACTTAATATTGATCTATCGAGCTTCTCGTAACTTTTTAAAAACTGAAGCAAAAAATTAGCAAATAATTTTTATGACTTATTGGGTACTCTCGCAATACGAAGTGAATCAAGCGAGAAAATCAATCAGCATTGCGGAAAGAGGCAATAATACTTCGATACTTTCGAGTATCGATTTAAGAGTGGACACTTCCGATCTATGCAAATGCTGAACAAGTTATATTTAATTGACGAAAATGTAAGATATAATGTGTAAAGTACGATGCAAGATTTATTCTTATAAACTTCCATTCCCTATCGTTTCAATTCTGATTTTGAGTAAGTAAAGAAAGATGACAATAAAATATTTTTGAAGAATTATTTAAAGAACTGTTGTCTCGATGTACTTACGATTATTAATCGCGAGGTTAATCATATGGATCGATATTTGATAAGTATTCGTAAGGAACGATCACATTTGGCGTCTCCTACTATTCATCGCTATCGTATCACGAAGAGTAATGCGTCGACACACGGAATAACACGCACCACTAACAGCCTGCCCGAGCCTCGGCGTACGAGTAGTTCAAGGTAACCGTACAACATAGCGCACTGTATGTTACCAAACAAGCGTTAAAGCATCGAGCATCGAGCTTCCAGCTTTATGTACATTAACGAACTCGTGCTACTAAAAAATATTTAATATACTATGTAATATGTAAATGAATATTATGCTGTGTATGTGTGCGTATGCCTCTTGAACTGTTTGTATTTCTAACTAATCTCAGTTACTATACATATATACTATTATCGCATATTTTGTATTTCATTCTATTTTATTCTATTGATTATACGTTATCGTCATCTAACAGAAATATATTGTTTGAATTCTAATTTAATAAATGCCGCAGTTAATCGACGAATAGATAAATTACTAATAGCAAATTTTCTTAGTCATGTGCAAATTATAATTACCAATGTTGATTTTTTAAATAAAATTTAAAATAATTGAATGATTAATTATTAACTTTGGAATCTAATCTAATAACTGACAGTCATATTATAAGCTATAATTCTTAGCGCACGAGTTGATCGGGTTTGCGACTAACAGCATGGCTTGGAGGCGTCTTCTGTCACACCGAAAGGTACATCCATTCGCGCGAGCCCGGATAACGCGAACAGGATCTGAAACGCGTCCAGAGTATGTCGCCAAGACATTATCGTTCGTCCTTCGCTCGCTCGTGACTATGGCCCAGGGGCGGACTTATTGAAAAAGCAGTAGTAAATGCGAAAATACGAATATATCGAATATTAGCTGTGACATTAACATGTAAAGATAAAAACTAAAGATGCCACTTATGATTAATCACGAGAAAATAAAAAATTTCTAATATAAATATAAATATCTTTAATAGATTTTTAAAAATGTATAAAATATAAAATTTAAATTACGTAAACTTAAGGTTATGTATTCTTATTTAAAGGCTGTTTTCGTTCATTTGACATAACATTTTTAATTTAGTATGTATAACCATTTTTATTTTAATAATTTAGTTTTACACAGTTTGTATAAATTGCTTTCAAATCTTTTTGCAAGCTAAAGAATAATTATTTAGCTGTGAATTTCAGTGTGAATAATGATCTTTGAGAAAGTTCTTGTTCCGCCCCTGCCACGGCCTACGCGACTTGTCTCGATCGGATGACCATCCGCTTTAATAGTGGAAGCGATAGATTTAAATCGCGATATTTCTTTTTTTATCTGGATGCGATACGCCCTTGTCTCGTTAGAAGGCGTTTTTATATGCGAAGGAAAACCCGCTCGCGACGCGTTACGACGGATTATATAGACATGTGTCGATGTCGCGAATATTCACGCGATCGTTAGTGTCGAAGGTGGCTTACGAACGTCTCTCGAGTCAGACTTTAAAGCGTCGATGAGATTCGTCGAGATCGTAACGCCGACCATACATCGGTACCGGTTCGTCCGATCGCTTCCGCTTTACAATTGTATAATCTAATTAAGCTAGTCCGAGTGTAAGCTTTACTATTTAAACGGATAAGGGTATACTTAATCGCGTTTTTCTGATTAAAGATAAGTTACGAGAAGCTATGTTTACAGCATGGCCATTGGACAGCTTGTACATACATGCTCGTCGATAAAATTAGTGACGAGAAAATTATTTGTAATAAGTAATCAATGTAAAATACATAATTATTAATTCACAAATTAATTCATTAATTTAAAAATTCTCAAAAGTTTATTTTTAACTACGATTGTTTTATATTGTATAATTAGTACAATTAAGTTGCAGTCTGACTTTTTAATACATATTTATCCACAAAAGATGATCAATGACTAAACTTAATTAAATGTAAATGACTACGGAATAGATGACTACAGGAATAGACTCACTTAAAATATCATTTTTGATATTTTATAGTTTGTACTTATAAATTAAGTTTTATAATTAACGTATAATGACCAATCATTATATCATACGTGGTCTCGATCATTAAAAAAACGTGTACAAAAGAGTATCTTACTTTAATGTTATACTTTACATACGAAAATGCAAACACAAATCGGCGAGTGTATTGGACCGTTTTTCAACGAAGGAGGCGAGCTCCAAGTTGCAGGCTTGTTTGCAACATCGTTGATCGAACTCCTTGATTCCCGGCTTAAACTGAAATCGCCGGCCGACTAAATATGCGCGCCACTACTATGCAAATTTATCGAGGTATGCGTGGCGTGCGCGATTTCATTAACGTCCTGCACCGGTAAATCGTACGCACGATGCGAGAGCATCTGAATATTTATACTTAATGCGCGCGGAACGTATAGACCGTGCTGAAAGTCGTTATTATAATAATTCAAATTCGAAATTCGAGCTCGTGTAATGCAGAAGCAGCTGCCTGGTCACAAAGGGGCCTCGTAAAAATTATACCAAATAGTTGTCCGCGTAATAACGTAAGGCATGTTATCGCGGGAGAAACGTCATGTTCTTTTTAAACGATTTTTCCATCTTACACATTGGAAAAGAATCGATGAAGTCACTTGCAAAAAAACACGCGACATCGAGAAAAATTACGAGATAGCGCATCGTTGCTATTCATTTAACACATTACTTAAGGGTTTTTGTGAATACCGGGACGCGTGACAAATAAATATACCTTGCTTTCGATTCAAGATTAAGCTTTATAAAAATCATTCAGAATTAATATATAAAAAATAAAATTATAAGATAATTATTCTTATAAGATAAAAATTCTTCTTTAAATAATTCTCATAAGTTAACTGTAATGTTTACATTTGTCAATGCTTTATGTGAGCTTTTAAACTTTTCAAATTGTCACTGCGAATAGTAAGTCTAATAAACGTTCTTACCAATAAAAAATTATTTTTTACATGATTTTAAGAATCGACAGATAAAAGAAATAATTCTCGTTTCGATGGATTTAAGATGAACTCTAAAGACTCTCTTTGAAAACTCTGGAATATCCAAAGAACGCATGTTTTTCAAGGATTTTTTTGTCAAGAAGATGCTACCAGTGCAAACGATCGAATACGAGGGGGACGATCCAAGATCCTCGTGTACCTACTACCTACTACGGGCGGCAGATATTAGTAGGAGGCGCGCGCGGAGTAGTAAGCGAGCGAGGGCCGATATTAATCTACATCCAGTGCCGCGGCGAGGGACGGCCAGGCATTCATCATCTTTATTTTAACCACACGACGCGGGCCGGGCGGTATATCTGCTCCGATCTGCACTAATAACATTCGCGTTATGAATGGCGCGCGCGATCCCTGAAACACCGCGAGCATTAATTCGCTGGGTGAAGGAAGGCGCGTCGAAAATTGCAAGCGGCGACGATGAGGGCGGGGACGCTCAGCAGGGAGAAGAGGAAATCCCGACGGGCACGACCGTGAGGAACTTTGATTGGAATGCACGTGAATTCGCTAGTGAGACAATTTCGATCTCAAAACCATAAACGAATCTAGTTTGCATTTTAACGTAGCTAAAAATTAATATAACATTAATATAGGATGATATAAAAACAATATAAAAATTTCTTTAAAAAAAAATTAAATGTGATTAAAGATTAACATTGCCAAAGAAGAAATAAAGTATTTCTTATAAAAATTTTTTTCTATACAAATTCTAAAGATAAATTTCAAAGTTAAATAAGACTTAAAAAAGAAAAAATATTGAATATTTTAAATCAATAGAGATTACTATTTTAATTATCTTTATAAAATTACGTTGAAATAATTTCTCTATAAAGATCAATCTTTAAAATGAGAAAACAATTCATTTCATCAGTAACGTTAAGAGCGATTAAAAAAAAATCCGAAGGGTTAGAAACTAAAAAATAACGAACTAGAAAGCAGCGGAAGCTCAAAAAAAGAAAAACTCGAGGTTTGCGAACAACTACCAATCCTCTGCTCATTAATCTGCCGTTATCTAGCAGATAGATCGGCGTCGATAGAAATTTCCGCAAATGAGTACGCGCCGTCTTCTGAACGGTGCGGTGGCGGGTCAAGCCCGTCGATCCGTTAAAATTAGATGCGGACGCGTGTATTAACGTAACTGCGCCGAGGTTAATTGTTCGGAAATGTGAATTGCGTAGATACTGGCTGGGACCATTTACCTGTCGATTCGCTAATGGATCGTCGTTATCAATGGGAATGACCGGCCCTTGTGTGCTCCGCCAATGGCGTAGATACCGGTCTGTCGGTTGATCGGTTGCGTCAATATCGTTGTAAAATATTTGGACATACCTATATGGATGGTGTTAATGAAGGGAATAATCGAGTTGAGTTCCAAGCAGGAAGGCACACGCCAGGAGATGCAGCGAGGCGTAGAAGAGAAAGAAAATGCGAGAAAAAAATACGAACGCGAGGAAAGAGAGAAGGAGAGAATACGTTGAATAAGAGCGCGGCTAAATTAGTCCTGAGAAAATCGCGCGATCTATTCTGCCTCGCGAGGCTTTCTTTCCTCGCACCAACGTGTCCCGAAATAATTGGCAAAAGAAAACCCTGAACTGCCTACCATTCCCGACGGACAATGTGAATTATTCGAGTTGGCGGCGTGGAGAGAGCAAACTGCCGCGCGCGACCGTCGTCGACTGTAAACCAAGTTTCCTTATTGTACCACGTATGTACATCGTGGTACATCATGAAGGCAACGAACGTTATTGAGTGGAAGTCGCGCTGCCACAAATCTCATTGCAAGGAGAAGCTGTAAGATTCGCGAGGGTAGACGAACACTCGTGTTTTTCCGTCCGCGCGCGCTTAGATTCAAATCAAAATTAAATCTAAACCCTAATATATTATCAAGTTTTCAAAATTACATTACCATATATGTATAAACATATAATTTTCTTTGCAAATATACATATGCAGATTATATGTATAAGAAGAACAAATCAATAAAATTGATCCATGAGAAATCAAAATAAAATAATAAATAAATTAAAACATAAATTTATATAAATCTTTCTCATACTCTTAATAACGTCTGAAATGTTCCATGCATTTAAGATGCTCTAATTAAACGCTCGCCACATAAAACAATGCAAGTACCACAAAGATGGAATCTCCGGTACGGAATGAAAAAGGAAAGAAGTTAAAGACTTCACCCCGCACGGTCGTATCCGAAAGGCAGCCAGCAGGCCGGCTTTTGTTCTTCAAGAAGAGAGGGTCAGATCTCGTGGGTTTGCATGCTTGCGGTAAATGAAGGGAGCGAAGCGCCGCCGATGGGGAAGGAAAAAGGATGAGGCGCGACGAGAGAAGGAATACGTGGAGGAGATAAAAGAGATCAGAAGGCAGTAACATACGTACAACGTGCGAAAGCTCAGCATGTTCTCCTTTTGCGACGAGTCGACGCGCATTGTGACAATCTCCTCCTTTCTCGCCACCCCCTTTTACGACTAACGTGTATTACGAGATAACTTATTTTAAGTCAGCAGTCGTGTAAAATTAGGAAGAATAATGGCAATCGACAAAAGGAAAGGAGAGACAGAACTCATTAAAGACTCATGTAAATTATTAACATACAATGGAATATAAATAACATATTCTATGTATTCTAAAAATAATAATACGAATATTCTAAGAATAATAATGCATTAAAAGAAGATAATATACGTCCTCTCTCGCGAGAATTACACTGTTTAAATTAAATTGTATTAAGCATATTCAAATTTCGATAAAAAAGAAGAGATCATTACTATTAAATTACTATTATAGCATAATAAGAGAGAAAGAGAAAAAAAATGACAGTAGTACTTATTTATTAATAAACGATAAATAAAAATCAAGAATGTATGTAAACTCCTAATTTTCCAATATATCTCACACGCAAAAAACAGAGAAGATATTGTAGCTAAGACATCAGAGTAGTTTTGCGAGGGAAAATAGTTCCTAGATCGAAATAGATCGCCGACCCACAATCCACGCAGTCACCCTGGTCAGTTAATCACCTCGTCTTCGACGCAATTATCTCAAGTGGGCGCGAGATCGGCGAGTGCGATTCGCACGAAGGCGTGCTTACGGCTTCTGTTCTCCTTAGTTCTATATCTGAAATTCCGTCTTGCACATGAGATGATACTCGATCGAGAGTGGGATGTCATAGTACGATCATCTTCCGTAAATCAATCAACGTAGGTGCATATTCAAAAATTTCGAAATCAACTAACAATATGAATCTTTCAGATATTTAATAATTTTTTTTCATAAATCTTTTTTCTTGAATTCAATTCAAGTTTATCAAATATTTAAATGGCGATATTTGTTGTGATAATTAGCTCAGTTCGTTTATTCTAAATAATTCATCAAATTGAAAATTGAAATGTTAATAAGCGATCGACATATATATATATATATAAAATCATTTATTATGTATATATATAATAAATGATTAATTCAAGTATCAAACCTTGAAATTTATTTCTTAAAAGAATGACTTGTGTCAGATTTATTATCTTGCTGAGAGCTAAGTATTCTTTTGTCAGTGCAATCCAACGCATGTTATACGACGAGCGAAATACTTGGCTTTTAGCTTACTCACTTCGCAATGTGACATTGCATTTCGAAAGCGTTGGCGCGAGATCGTACAATTGTTTTGTCTTCAGATTGTCCTTCCTCGATGATTACTACGCGTTTCACTGTCTCTGCTTTGTTTTTCTCTTTCATCCTCAAATCTCATCGTTTTATATTTTTCTCCAGAGCATTTGTGAATAATTTTGCCTTCTCTTGCTCCATTTATTAATTCGACGATAACTCCGCACATGAACGTAGAAGAAACGTCTCTCAGAGGCTCAATTCTACCCTCGGACAGTATTATGACTATATGGTTAATTAATGTCCCGGATTATGTTCCATCGAGGCACTCCTTCTTCCCGTCCGTACCTTCTGATTTAACCGCAAATTATAATTCTCCCGCGCTTTTGTACGAGAGACAAATCCGTCGGCCATTCCATTTCTTATTGCGTGTACTCAATACGTCTTCACGGAGAGAAGTTATTATGGCATGATTCCATCTCTAACAACACCGAGAGAGACGACTCTTCTTGCGCTCTCTAACCGCGCGAGTTATAGAAAATATTAATATTATGAATTGTGGAAATTGCGCGATAAGTATAACCGGAACGATTGCAAAGCGAGAAAGCAACGGTTATACATGGCGCATCAATTTACGTGAGTTTACTGCTAACATTTGTCTTCATGGTACTTCCATATATTTCATGAAATCAAATTATTACAGAACGGAGAGATGGAAAATAGCCGATGAAAATACAGCGAGTTTAGATGAAAAGTAGGTAAATTGCGTTTATAAAGAGCTGGCTGGGTTTATAAAGAGAGAGACCGATTTTTTATATTAAAATTTAATATAAATAAAAAATTTATATTAAAAACCCGATAAAAAAGAAATTTCATACACCAAAAAGAACATTTAATAAGTAATTTTCAGTTCAATATCGTAAAGTATTGTTCATTATCACATACAATAATCTTTATATATAAAATGTTATAATAAGTAAAACGTGTATTAAGATGTACATTTTTTTTCATTATATAAAATATTAATCATGAATATCTTTGTAGTTCTTCAAAAGATTTCCAAGTTTCATGTTCATATATTAATTAATTTAATCTGTTTTAGACATAATCGAGAGCTCTATCGATAATAAAGATCTATTATTCCAGTAATAATTCTAGTCTCATCTTTGAACCTAATGTCCATGTAAATCATAACGGACCGTCAAGCCGCTCACAAAGTCTCGGTCGTACGAGTATAAAACAGATATTGCCATCGCGGTCGGCGTAAATTGTGTTTCTCAGCCGCCACCGACTTCAGACACAAAGGCAGCCTACGGTAAAACGTACATTAATCAAATCCAAGCGCAGGCGTACATCCAGCACAAAGAGCTAATTGAGATTTCTGACCGTTACGGTACGAATCAGTGACCTTGCGCTTGTTGTTTAGTACTGATTTACGATTATTTTCAATGAAACTACCTCATGCGCATAATGCTCACGGAATCAAGGATATTCTTCGTCTTCCATTTTAATCAATTCTTGAAGAAATCAATTCTAATATTAAAAAATTTTCCTATGTTTATGTCAACTTTCCTAGCATATTCCAGCATCCCTAAATTCTAATACAAGCCTTCTAACAAAAGCGATTTTTTTTCTATATCTCATAATTTCACCTGAATTTATTCAGTTTTTAGAATATCGAATTTATTATTTACAAATATTTAAAAAAATCATTTAAAATTATTAAGACTTTAATTTTTATAAATAAAATCAAAATATTCAATTTTATCATTATAATGATAGGATATAGTAAAAAATGTTTATTTCTTGTCCCGATACTTCCAATTTCCTGTTATCGATCTCGATTTGACTTTCGCACCTCATTTGCACGAAATAAGACTGACCGACGCTCTTCCTCACGTGCATACGTTGTCTACGACACATCCGACACGCATCAGGGCGATACAGCGCGCGTAGACGGTCGCTGTTGTCGGTATCGTACGCCCAATGCGACGCAGCCCGAGCGTGCATAATGCGTTAGTGCTAAATTTACGTTCTGGCGACGCGAATCTAGACGTACGTAGGAGGAGTCCGCCTCTTGCTATCTCCTTCTCCATGTTTCTCTACCTCTTTCTCACACTACGATTCCCCTTCGCGGCCCGCCATTATCACTGTGACTCCTCTCTCTCTCTCCGAACTCCTTCAAACTTGTCTCCTCTCGTGTGTATTCTCTTTATCCCTCTCCTCCTAACCCTCCCCTCTATCTTTCTCTCACACACTCTCCGCCTTGCGCAAGCTGCCGACGGTGTTGCCACTTGACTGGCGATTTGTTACTCGCAACCATACGCGATGAATAATTGCGACGTCACGCCGCCAAGGCGTAAGACGCGGTTTCCACGTCGGCGACGGAATCGTTTCCTACGCGGGGACAACGACGATGAAGAAGACGACAACGCGACGACGATGACGCCGATGAGGGCGTCCCTCATACACGAGAATTACAGTCGGCGGCTGTTGACGTCTGCTCCGATCTTAATCCATCGTTCCATCGATTCGCTTCATGCGTATCCTTTTTCGAAAGCAAAATCTGCATTGCTCTCTCTATAGTCTTTAACGCTTGGAATAAATGGTATGGGCGATTTTTTTTATTTTCCGAAACTACAACTTAGCATCGATATCGCGTGATATAGTCCTAAGTATCCTTAATATCATATTTCTTACAAATTACGAAGCGCCCAAGGGTTCTCTCCAGTGCTACTGTGTCTGTTATTGTATGAAAGTATCTTTAGATACCGCATCTAAGATTCATATCACAATTATTTTTGTACGCTCCTGATAGCGCTAATAACACGTTATTAACCTGCCCACACGCGAACAGCAGATCGGAAATTGCTCATTTGCTGTGGACTACGGTAGTTAATTTGTCAAAATTATATCGATATGCTATTATTTGAAGAGTTATGTAGCTCTTATATTGCAATTTATATATTATACACACTATACATTTTAACTTTAATAGTATAATCCTGGCTCTCTTTTATTGGTATGAGTATAAAACATCAGTAGATTGCAAAGCTTCTCCTTATTTTAATATTCTTACTCATTTACTCGGAGTAAAATGCGAAAATTTTTTATAATAATAGAGCGGATGTTGTTCTCGTAAAAGATATTTCAAATATTCTTCACTAAAGTTCATTAAAATACAACCAAATTAAAGAAAAATATGCAGAATAATCATTTCTTCTTTAAAATATACGTATGCTAATATATGTAAATCTAAAAAATATTATCACACAAAACTCCATCGTATACATAAATCGCGTCACAATGCTAAGCAATAAGTAGCAACCTAACACGCAAATAATATTCGCTAATTTACTATCGAGTATTGCGATCGACCCAGTAACTATTAAAGTTACAAAGTCTCGCGCGGCGACACTTTACCCTCGAATAGAGCCGTCTTGAAGCCACACGTGAATACGCAAGGGGAGAAAAGGGGATTTGGACCTCGGTAACGCTAAGTGCCAACGAGTCATTAGCCGGGCAAATGACGTTACGGTGCCTGGAACACGTGGTATGGAGTGTGTATTCGATGCTCGCTCGCTTACTTGCAGACGCGACCAACATGTCATAATCAGCTGGCTGTGAAAGCAGACGGAGAAATGCGCAGCCCATTAGGCGAACAACGATGACCGGTGTTCCGAGACGGTGCCGGCCGTTTGTCGTCATATCGCGCCACGGTGAGATTCAACCACGCCGCAATGATTACGACGCTGACAGAGGCGCGATTCGCGACCGAGCGAGCGAGCGGATGTAACCTAACCGAAACGACGCGCCACCCGCCAGCCCATTATCCGCTTCCGCGAAACCCATTCAGTCGTTTACTCGAGATTTCAATGGACTGGAGACACGGACCTCTCCCTGTCTGTCATTCCAAGGTTTATTCACATAAGGTCTATTCACATAATTTGGAATATCAACGGGATCAGGATATGTATAATTAGGTATCATATATGACGGATGTTTCGAGCGTTTAAATCACAGATAATGGTAATGTAACATTGTCTCGTTACTTACATGATTATCACTGGCCGATTTATCGTTCGTGTAAAGAGATATTTAAAGTAATCTGATTAGTTCCACCGTTATATTATAAAATAGCGAATACATAATTAAAAAGGATTTCCAAAATTAAAGTTAATGTCAATTTTATTATTAGTAATTCCTGAGAAAAAATTACTTTTTTAATTGCCAATTTTTAAATTATTAAAACATAAACTGCCGATTAAATATTTGTAAATTA
>VBVR01000368.1:0-13735 GCA_011638315.1 Tetramorium parvispinum | reverse complement strand
GTTTAATAAAAAGTATTATAAATTTATTATTAATTTTACTAAAAATAATTGTCCCAACTTTTAATATTATTACAACTAATTCTTTAAATCTGATAAAAGAAGTTTCTAAACTTATAATATCGCTTCACTATTATGCATGTGCATATTTTATCTCTCTCTTTCTTACAATCAAAGTTGTTAAAAAATCAGCTTCCGTCCAGTTTTGATTAGAACATATAAAGCGTATCGATTAGTGCTTCCTAATCGCATTTTATCCGTATAAAGAAGAAGCAGACGTTAATTTTCCCGATGATAGAGGAGATTAAGATGAGAAATGAAGGCAAAATTGGCAAAAATACACGAAAAACAGATGGCCTTTCTTTCAATATCAAATCTTTCGTCACGATAAGGAAAAGATTCTCGCGTGCGAACGCAAACTTGATCGTCTCGTCTCTTCATTTTTTGACACCGTGACATCGATCGTTGACAGATTTGTGGATATTCCCTTGTAATAGCGTCAGTGTGCGAGGCCATGTAGCTATCTCGCGAGTGCCATATAACTCGACACGCTGACTTCTATTTCTAATCACGAATGTGTGTGCAATTCACACCACATACGAGATGTTACGTTAATATAGCAAGTATCAGAGATGGAATTATTTTGAATCATATTAAAAAATAATATTTATTCTAATATACATATATATATATATATATATATGTATAAATTAGAAGAAGCTTTTCATATAATGGATATATACACTGAGAAAAAAAATTTGTTGAAAAATGCAAAATATATTTCATCTAACTAAAATATTTATCCGTCCGATACGTTCAACTAAACATTATTACAATGACATAAAATATTATATGAACGAACTGTACTTTTTTTAATGCAACTAAAAAATTAATCAACATTGAGTTAAACAACTATACTAATGATTTTTTTTCTCAGTGTACATATACAATATATACATAATTTTCTTAAATTAAAAAAAAAGTCCTTTTTCACTATCAGATAAAAATATATAACAAAAATGTTTATTTCAATACTCATATAAACATGTTGTATAAATTATGTTTTAAAAGAACATATGTGCAACTAATACAACAATTTTTAGGTATAAACAAAAAATAAAGTATTGTCTTGTACCGAGATATTAAAATTATAACGATTTAACACATAATTAACCAACATCTGGTATGTGAATCATGTTAAACATGTATGTCTGTATTGATATAACGATCGACGTTGCCATTTACACTTCCATTACGCTATTTTGGTGGTGTTATACCTATCATTGAATACGACAAGTAAACCGATTCATTCGCCAGGTGTTACTAACCGCCGTCAGATAAGTTGAGATGAGATGAGTTGCGAAGTGATTTTATGTTCGCCAGCAAGATCGAGCGTTAGAAAATGGTCGGATATTATTGTCATTCAATGAGAGAATATCTATTCTTACTAACCTGATTCGCGCTTGGCAGAAAATGAAAATTGAAAGCAATATAATTATAATATGTATGTAACTATATATGTATAATAAAGATGAAATCACAAATCTTTATATTGTGAATATAAATCAATTTCTTATGCCAATTTTGTCTCTAAATAAAATATTAGGGACAAAAGAATAGATCAATGAAAAAAATTATTAAATTTTCATTAAAAATAATATTTGAAATTTGAAATCAGAAACAATATTTATTTTTAAGATACCATTTTATTCCGAGTATATTTAAAACCTATCACATTTGACTTTCTGTCGCAAAACAGCTAATTTCCATTATTTTAAGAAAGAGGAAAGTTTAATTATACATAATTCAATTATTTGGAAATGGTTTTACTTAAAAGTGTCCTATTTCTCTCTTTAATTATATCACAATTTAGAATCTTTTAGTTATACATGTATATACTTTCATATACAACTTATAAAACATTTTAATTTTATTGCTGTCATTGGTTTTCTTTATTTAATTGCAATAATAGAGTTTTTATAACTACTAATATTTTTATCGATTAACAGACGGCAAATTCTTTAGTGTTCATAATTAAACTAAAAAAACAAATTAAAAAATTATCTTGAGTAAAGATCACCGATAGAATTACACCTATATATTGAAGTGGTATTTTCATCACAGTTTATTGGTAAATTAATTACGTTGGTAACGCCACTGCTTCTCGCGACAGCTGTGGGACGAAATTTGACAAGTAAAGGGCATGAATTTGTAAGACACGGCCCGGTTAACCGACAATCTTAGTAGCTATTTCGGAACGAGGTGAAGCATAATGTATTTTATGTGCGTATCAGAGAATTCGACAAAATATGCTTAAGACACTGTAGGCACACAAACTTCTAATTAAAGTGCGCATTTTAAAATCGTGTTGATATTAACGGTCATAAATCCATTGTGTCAAGACTGGCATTTCAGGTCGTCTGGTCTAGTGAACAACACATCGGTGGAAAATTTAAATCATCGAGGTGTAACACCAAGCCATTAATAGAATCTTTATCGCTCTCAGCAAGTTTTTAGTATCCAACGAAAAGCTAATTTCACCTTATCGATGATGAAACGTTTCTAATCGCGAATGTAACAAACTCTCTATAATGTAATTTATTAGCCTAATAGTCAGTAGCTACAATATGATACCCTCTTTCTCTCGACATTTTCTAGTTTAACATAATTGTATATATATGCATAATTATATTATTGAGATAAATATTGTGGGAATAATGTTTTTTGTAAACATTAAAAAAATCATTGTAAAGTATAATACGAATAAATAAATATATCTAAATTAGATAACATTTCTTCATTCAATTTTAAATATTGTTATAGTTGCTTATGTGTTGTGATCTCGTTAAAGAATTTTAAAAGATATAATAAAGATTAATGTTGTGATTTAATATAAATAAAAAAATTATCATAACCAATAGAATCTAAATTCTTTTTAAAACGGTTCTAATAAATAATTGCTAAGTCCTAAATAGCAAGTCTTCTGCATTTAGAGAAAAGAAGTTAAAAAAAAAACAATCAGTACATTACTATTATAATTAGCTCCTTTTTAATCACGTACTACAAAAAAAACACCGGTTATTATAATTGTGTAACATGAATGTATCAAAGAAATCCTTTTGCCTTATCTACTACCGAAATTATACATACTTTAACACATTTTACAAATGTGGAATATAAACAGATTATAAAGAATTTATTGCGAGCAAAGTGTGGAAGATACGCTCATTAATAATTGTCACACTGCCAAGCAAATGTCAACGTCATTCGTCGCACTGCTCGCGCAAAAGATACTTCTTAGAGCGACAGGGAGATGTATAAAGAAGAACGGCGAACATACAGGCGACGGGAATAGATTTATCGGCATTACACGCATTCATAATGACGCCAATATATTTAGATGATTGATCCGACAGTAAGTAGCCCGGCTGCACAGTATATTCTTTGGCGCATGACTAACGGGTACGTCAATACGAAGGCAGCCTTTATCGTTATACGATGGTGTAATGCAAGTAAGAATCTATTAATGTTATTACCATCATCGCTGCTAGTAACTGTATTCTGTACAATCATACGTTAAAAGTAGTCCGTATCTAAATCATATCTTGTAACACTTGCAACCGTTAAC
Source organism: Tetramorium parvispinum (assembly GCA_011638315.1). Taxonomy (NCBI): domain Eukaryota; kingdom Metazoa; phylum Arthropoda; class Insecta; order Hymenoptera; family Formicidae; genus Tetramorium; species Tetramorium parvispinum. Next base: position 10,110 of record VBVR01000368.1, on the reverse strand, counting down.
TCTTAAATCCATTTTCATATTCCACTTCACTAGCTCTACGCAAAGTGATACTCGATCCATATTAAAATTCAATGCTCTCGTTTGTGAGGCTGATCGTAATGTTTCAAATGCACTATAAAAATCGATATTTCAGCGGTGAAAGGGCTATCCTAAGTAATTCTACTTTTCAATTATACAAGTTTGACGCAAAAAACTGATAATGTTTAATTGATAATATTAAATAAAAGGAGCAAAAATGAAAGTAAAAGAGCCCGATGTGCAATGAGTCAGAATGCGCGGCTTCCGCTACCAAATCGAGACAAAGACATTCCACGGTGCCATTAATGCAATCGGACGTTGAATCATCCTCAAGCACGAAGGCTCGTCCTCCACCTACACCTCCCACGTGCGAACCGATAAAGAAACGTGGCCAACACTAATTCTTACGATGATGGATCGCCGGGAAAGAACGTGCGACCGAGATCTTTGTCCCATGTGCGGCGAGTCTCTATATAATATGAATGCATGTCCCTCGCCAGATAAGAAATAAAACGAAATAAATTAGTTACAGCCGACCTGTCATATTCGATAAAAATCTTTCAAGTTTTCACGTCTTCGTCGTTATCGTACGCAATAATTTTGGTGAATGCTTCATTCTATACTCGTTTTCAAATGTATCCTTTAATAAAGCTAAAAAAATTAGTACGTGTGATTTTATGCATTAATTTGATATATGATACATACATTTTTCAAATTATCTCATCGCCTTCGTAATAACTTTTTCGAGAACATTGTCCTGCAGTGAGATATATCTGTCGATTCTCATTACGTAACATTTGCATCCAAGTATCATAAATTCTGTAAGCGCTCGAGCAGCAATGTCGTCGATCATCGCGTTGATCCTACCGACTAAGATACTTAGGCGATTGTTACTCGCTGTACGCAATTTAACCATCGCGTTACGCGTTGCCCACAGGCTATTAATTCGCAAGGACAATGGAGATATCATTCCGCGGCAGGGGAGCTCGCGCGGGGCGCAATAATAATTTATTAACGTCCCACGCGCGTAATGCAACGCGTTATCTTGCATCCACCCACGCTTTCGAGCTACCTCTCTCCCTCCGCCCTTTCGGACGCCCGCGCGGCTTCGCGCACCGGCCCGGCATCGCGTACGGCAGCCAATCGTGTCAACCGCAATTGTCATTTATCGTCTCAACGATTTACGATTCCGTTTACACCGCCGGCAACGGCAGCAGCGATATCGGACCGTCCCGGGGCATCCTGAAGTTTCGGAGCGATTCATCAGCGCGCGATCGCTCGTATATCCTCGCTGGCGACAGCGCGGCGCATCGTGTGCCGTTTTACCGCTCATGGTATCTCCGGTTCTCCGTATTCTCATCTCATTTCGCATCGTGCAAACTTAGACCCGTCCTTGTTGAATTATCCCTGCCGAAATTATGTTATCGAGATTATTTTCTTTTAAAAAACCTTGATAAGAATTTGTCTCGGATTAGAAATATTACAAGATAGATATGTACGAGATGTATTGAAACTAATCTAGTATTTAGTTATTTTAATAACATATGCTAAAATACGAAATAAATGATATCTGCTTAAAATTATATTAATTTAATTATTGTTTTTATTATTTATTTAATTTATTTATATATTTTAATAATTATTGTTTTTATTTAGAAAATATTGAAAATATAGCTTAGCGTTCGATAAATTGATATATATATATATATTTGTTGAAAAATTGTCAAAATAATCTGAATAGGAAGTTTGCAAATGCACCCTTCGTGTAGCTAAAGCGACACCGGCAGGCACTAGGAAGAACGCAACAGGTTGTCAGTTTGGTTCGGCTGTATGATGTAGTAATTAATGCCTGTTAGCTATATCCGGCATTCGCTGTGCAGCCAAGAGCCTTGTAATCAAGTCGTAAATACGCGTAAAAATGATAGAAACGTCTAAGTACGCACGAGGAGACCCACGTTGCTTTATTTCTCAGACTTCCCTTTGTTTCTGGCGAGTCACGCATTGCGTCAGTAAAGCAACGGGCGTTACGAACGAACAAATACGGGATCCGCACCCTTGACCCTTGTATGATTCTTATCGCTGATTAACACGCAGCCGTATTTTTCAGCGTACTTAATAAAAACGCAAATGGTTTCGATAATGTCAAATTTGTCTAAACTATCGGAAATGTGATGATACAAATGTACGAAAAATATAAAAATTCAGATATGTATGTTTTAAACAAATATTTTTCTAGATACAAATAGAAATATCTATATATAATTACATGGATACTCAAACGTTAATGAAAACACTATATTTATTATCACGCTTAAAAAAAAATAAATATAATGTTTTCACTAACATTTAGCAAAAAAAACCGAGAAAAAGATAAAATCGATTTGATAAAACCGGAACATTTTAACACCTCTGTTAATATGCAATGACATTGAGAAAAAGAATGATAATCTTCACGATATATTTATGTTCACGCACATCATAATTGTTTTGCGTTGTTGTTTCGAATCAGATAAAAGAAATGAAATATGATTCAGTTTTATCAGGAGAGGTAAAGAAAGCCAGTTTTTTTTAAATGTATGTAGACAACGCGTCTCGTTAACCAGTTCCTGTCCAGATAAAAACGGCTTACAAGAGAGTTTACATCCGTCAACACAAAGGTTCACGGAAGGAGCTTAATGTTTGATATAGCTGAGATTTCTCACAGAATTATATAATAACAATTTCGTGCAACGTACGAACGTATAATTTGCGAGAAGTTATCTATTGAATTCTCGTGATTCGAGTGTCGCGATCTAGCCTATCTAACTTCCTATTCAATAGATTATAAGGAAAATGACATTTTATATAAGTTATACTATATGTTAATCCCACGTCACGGTTCATCTACCATGAATAACATCGCGGCTGGGTATCCTCGACTTTGCCTCGTACCTCGAGCAAACGACATTACCTTATCCACGATAATCTCTGTAGGCTGACTTTTAAGAATTGGAGCTGCGACCCGGGCCAGACAAGTTACTCGATGTTCCTTATCTGAGGAATTAAGGATGCCGCAATGACGGTGAGAGAGTAACGGACGTACAGTGTTGGTATACGCCATCACATGGAAGCGATACCCTTCGGCGTGGCGCAAAGGGGCCGACCGAGCTGAGCGAGGGTGTTAAAATTCTCGTTATGGCACGCCGCGAACGGCCGTGAGGAAGTTCAACGACCGGCGGGATTCACGATCCACGTTATAGATCGTCGTTTCAGATCCCGCAGGCTCGCCCGTGCCCCGTCGACGTTCAAATATCCCGAATGCCCGCTCGAGTACTGGTTCACGTAGGCGTCATTCTCACGGTACATCCACCCGGGCGATGTATTTGTTTCGCGCGCGGAAGGTGCGCGATATCATAAAGCAAGGATCTTCTTGGCGGCTCGACCTTCGCGGCCGGGCTAAAGATAGGACATGACTCGGCAGATTTGTCGACGAGCTGAAAAACATTGGCCGCGACGCGCCTCGAATGAACGCATAAACAACCGCGACGACAGGATACTAAACGCCGTTCGCTTTCACGTAAATCGAATAATTTCCTAACCGTCCGCGGAACGTCGTTGTATAATATGATAGATCTTATCTCATCGCCACGAGGAAGTTCGCCGGGCAGTCGTTGCTACCGGAAGGCATGCGTCATTGCGCTTGGATTCTAATGAAAGCATTTTTGAAGACGCGAACCGCTGGAGCGCACGATTCCTTGCCCTCATAGATCATTCCGTTCTCGAGGAGAGCGGGAGTGCAGAACGAGAACGATCAACCTACGCACGCTTACTCTGGCAACCCCCGCGAGGAAACGGAATTACCTCGAAGAAGTTTCGATAGACCTCTCTTCATCGGTCACGTCTTAATCGACGACGAGCACTCCGTTTCTTCGACAGCCACGGTTGGGGGTCGGCCATCAACGTAACCGAATCGCCCATGCAGGATCGATACACGGTGCGGTGGGGGAAAGAGAAATGTAAAAGAACAAGCGCGGAGAAAACGTTTGAGAACCAAAGGAGGGCCAAAGGGCACGAGCCCGTTTCATGCGTGCGATCAGCTGACGCGTAATAATGTAAAACCTACCCGTAGCCTCGATTAGAGGAGCTCTCTAATTGACGAGGTCGGTTATTAACTTGAAAGAGGAAAATATTGGCAACCACGGAGAAGCTGCGGTCTCGTGTCGATTAATTACTATCCTAGAAAGAGAGAGAGAAAGCTGAGATAGAGATGAATCAATTTTCCCCTTCCGCGATTCTCCTCGATTTTCTCAGACCATTTATCAGTCGTTCATTGATTGTCTAAATATATTCATTATAACGTTAAATGTAACGATTTCCCTGGTAATGATTTCTCTATAATACATAGATTATTGTTTTGATATTTTTCAATTAATTATTCAATTAACAATATTTCACGAACATTTTTTGTACACCCAAAATAAATTTTTATGTTATTTTAATTATATCAATAAAAGCAATTATATATTTTAAAATTAACATGCATAAATCATATGTTCCGATATGTTACACGGAAAAATAAAATGTCTTTACCGAATGAATGACTAAATTTAAATCTCTAAGCAGTATGTTAATGATATTTACTATCGCGTTATTTATTATCGTAAAAGTAGTCTTTCAAGGAAGGTTGTACAACACTAAATTAATTATTTCAGAAAAAAAATATAAATATTCAGATGAATATTGATAATTATGAGGAAATATTCAGAAAAGTTTTGAATCTCTCTCTACGAAAAAGTAGATCGACAGGAGCGCGATTGCAGCAAAAATAAAGCGACTGCAATGACAAAAAGCGCGAATACACGATATGATTGCCGACAACGGAACGTGGCGACTCGACCTCAGCGAAAGAAACTGACGTAGAATTTTACACGGCGAGTGGCAAACGGGAACTGGGAGATTGGCGCGACGAATTGTCAGTATTGTCGGATAATGCCGATTAATCGATTGCCAATCGCGGATCGTTCACGGCTGCGTTCTCGGCCATGCACGTGAAGTGGATTAAACCGTTCTAACCGTGCGGAGGAGAGAACCGCTCGCTTGAAAGTATTTCAATAAGATTATCCTCGCGAATAATAATTGTGTCCCTCACACCTCGGATTGCGTCAAATAAAATAAATCATGACGATGGCAATCACGTATCAACTATTAAAAAATCGGGGATTGACTGTAATATTTATAAGATTGTAAGCGGCTTAAGGCTGTTTGGAAATAAGCTCTTCAATTATTAAGAATAGTGAATAAGCTCTTTCTTATTTGAAAATATCTTTTTCCTTGCCTTGCCTTTCCTTGATATACAAAGCTGCGCCTCGCTTAATTCAACGTAACTGTACTATGCGCCTTATCAGACAAGGGCGGAAGTCGCGTTTGGCGGCTTGTTTTTGGGGGAACGGGTTCTTTTCGAGCGCGCTTATCTCTCCGCGGTCGTATTATTGAATTAATGAGTTCCTATTTCATCGGCAATTGACAGACGACGATAACTTTTATTACGATTCTTACACGAACGGGTGCTACGTAAGGCGTGTCGCGGGAACGATATCGCGCGATAACTCGTGTATGGATCGTGTGGGCCACTTAGCCGAGAAATCGTCGACTTGTTCTCGAGGCGGCAATGGACTAATGGCTTCCCTGAAGTCAGTTTTCCGATACTTTCCCTCGGGATCGGGTCACGCGTCACGCCGAGATAGTGCACCACGACATTTCGGGAAGATAAATTGCCCGATTAAAAATCTATTTACGATCGTATTGGATCGGCGGCGAGTCCAACAGCGTATCCCAATTTCAATACGAGGACGGATATCTACTTTTCAAAGGAATCCAATTACTTGGCAGACTACAGATAAATTATTCGGTATGATAACTAAGCGAGAATTTGTCGGTCGACACGAAAAAAATATTCACGGAACACGATCTCTCGATCTTTATTAATAAGGGCGAATGTATAGAAACGACTGAATTATAGAAATGTAGCGCCAATTTTTGTCTACAGCTTCATTATATGTATGTATATATATATATTACGTGTTAGTTGGTTATTTATTTTGTCGCTCGACACAAATTACTATTATTTCCTTATTGAACAACCACTAAATATTCACGACAAGATGAAATATAAAGGAATGATTACTTTACATTTTTAGAGTTTGACAGTAAAAAGAGTTGACACGCCGTGATTGCAAAAGTCCGCCGAGAGTTCAAAGTGTTGAAGCAACTTTAATACAATGTTAGCGTACCTCCTACCGGTGCACCTTTCACGAGGCTCTCCGGTAAAGTGAAAATGATATTCTGAGCTGTCGGCTGCGCCGAGTAGTATTAACGATCTTCACGGTGCACAAAATGGATACTCTTCTCCGCCAAGTAATCCATTATAAATCCATCGACAGCTTGGACGTGTGTCTCGTAAAATCGATACGTCTGCCTCCCTCGGATCCGCCCTGCAGGTTTCCACCCCGGATCTCTCGGTAAAATAATAATTGACATGCGAAGAAGAAGGGGGGAGGGGGAGAAGAGAGGGCGGCGCGGGGCGTCAGTGCGTAGAACTCGCGTGTGACGCGCATTAATTACGCACGACCATTAGCATTTAAATCGCTTTTTAATTGCAAACGGTGGTGTTATCTTCTTGCCGCTACGCGTCCGTGATATTTTTGAACATACGCGTTTACTCTCGATACCTGCCCCGCTGATCCGTTCTCTCTACCTACCGTCGAAATACAAGCTGAAACGGTTTCGAATAGCGGTCGCCGCGAGACCATCCGGACGATTATTTATGGCTGTGATCGCGATATTAAGTACTGCGGGATACGAGCAACATCTAATCCCTGCGAGAATATCATTTTTTTTCCCGTCGCATACTCTTGTGCTCTCGCGTGCTCTTTTGTATGAATCGCTTTAAAGTTAGACGATATACATATTTATTATTACAGCAGCTATCCCGGGAGCTCGTTATTTTGTAATGCTCTTTATTATTACTTTGTTATTTATTTTTCCATTATTTTTCCATATACATATGTATCCATTGCGTCGATGACAAGCGCGGAAACGGCAAATGTACATTAATTCGGCACGTGCTTCTCCGTGCAATACAGTGAAATTTTCTCAATTGCATCGGTGAGTCGCGTGAATCCCAACGCCATTTCTCGAGGCGCTGTCTGAGTTTCGTTATAAATAAGCGGATAAGCTCATGGTACCTGTGGTGCGCCAACAAGGTGCAATATAAGAAAGGAGGTAGTATGACAATACAGCAGTGGTCCGGATTAATTTATCTTTTGCAATAAAGAATGCAAGCAGAAGCGGCTGCGCGAAATCAATTACAATTAAAATCTATGGTTTTTCATGAAATATTCGATTACGCGCGGTCAATGAATTATGACTTTGCGCACTTGGCGTAAACGTACGCTATTATTTTTTGCTCGTCTAATTAATACCCGACTGCTGCGCGCCGTTCCCTCGTGTCTTTCTTCCGCGGAGGTCTATTATCCGCTAGCTCGCGCTAATTATCACGCGCGAACCTTTTACGCGGCGCCGGCCGATCCTTTCACTCTTTCTTGTGCTATAATATCACTAATAAGTTCGTCGACTCTTATAACTCTGTTCAAAAGATTCCGACATATTGAGAAAATGGAAAGTTATATCACTTTATATAGTTTTAAAACTTATATTTCTGTTCGCGATATAATATAAAATTCTTCTTTTTTATTGAAATGTTAAAAAAGTAGATAATGTGAAATAAATAGAAAGGATTTTTCTTTTAAATTGAAATAATTTTATATAGAATATAAAAATTTCCTTTTTTATCTAGAGTATTAACGACAAAACTAACAAAAATATACGTTTTATAAATTTTCTTTCTAAAATAGATCATATTTCTGATATATTTTCTTTAACTTTGCTTTTCTTACATCTTTGCTGAAAATTTAAATATTCAACGTCCATTTTAGTAAGTAATCAATAGTGTCGTAATTCACAAGAAGTTGTCAACTAAACCCGTCGATCTGAATATCCATTTTGAGTAATAACGAGGGTGACGCCTCGTTACAACGTATTATTATTTTATGGTCGTCGGATGTACGTCGAGTACGTTGCAAACTACCTGCTGCGCGTCGCGGGATTAATTTCGCGTAACGCAGGTAACGTCTCGCGAATGAACGAGTTAACGCTGCCGTAATAACTCCGGTGGCCGGTTATCGTTTACACAGGTGCACCGCGTCGCGCGCAAACGTGACTTCACCGCGGTACGCGTGCAGCAATGCCGGTTTGCATACGCATTCGGTACGGCAGAATGCGCACCGTTTGCGGCACAGGATCCGGCCGATACGAGGAAACGCGGTATATTTACGACGACCATTAATCTCAAAGGGATACTCGTGGACGACGGAAACGAGCATGGCAGATTCTGCCCGACTTTACGACGCAGTCAGCGTCGACAAACGAACCTGCGTGATTACAGGTAAGAGCGACGCAGTAACTTTCGCGCAACTTGTTTGTTCTCTTAATTGTTTATTTAATTCACGATAATGAACGATATATGCAAAATGACTCATCGATAAAAATTTCTGTCTGAAAAGTGATTTTTATGCAAGTGGCAAAGATATACAAATTTCAAGAAATTTTAGCTGAAAAGAGATTAAATCTATTTTAAGAAACACAGAGCAAATCACAAACCGCACGATGCAATTACGCGTGTTATACCTTATATGCGTATATTCGTAATAACGTATGCCGTGAAAATCTCGAAATAGGAGAACTCGAAGTTTTGCTTTCACTTCCCAGTCTCCTTCGCTTCAAATCAAACTCGGCAAATTGGCCGGACTCTCTCTCTCTCGGAATGTTCTCTTTCTTTCGCTTTTTCGATTCTCGATATGCAAACACACATACGCATACGCACGAACGTTCGGATTTAGCCGTTTTATCGCGCGAAGAATTGTTGATACAAACGATTGTCAAACGGAAGCAGGCAAGCTAAGCAAATATTGATCTTAAGACTTGTGAATAGTAGCGATGATGAGGCGAGTGAGTAGGAGAAAAAAGAAAAGGAGCAACGTCGACGGCAGCGTCGAGAAGTCGATATAACCGGGACGAGAGACTAACCCTCGGTTAGCTGATTGGATCGACGTATGCGAGAACGAGGATGCGGCGAAAAAATCAGTGAATAGATCGGATTCCTCCTACTGAAGATGCACACTCGGAGACTCGTGATGGCTATTAGCAAAGTGCTGCGCAGCAAGAAACGTTCGCAGAAAAGGGATGATCCGCACCCAAGCGTGATACCGGATTGACCGATCAAATTAGCGTGCCATTGAATCTTCGATTAGGTATATTCGTACCGTGCCGGAAGTAAAATTCAATCGCGCGAACCCGCTCGAACTTGGCTCGCGAGCGGAATCCTGTGCGCAACATTAGCTATATCACGTGCCCGCGAGGATCACGGACAGTTGTGGAGTTCTATTTGCTCTATTTGTTCTCGCTAGAGTAACGATCGCATATACCATGGACTCGCGCTCGCGTTCAGATTACACCGGATAATCGCGATATTTGCAGAACGCGATTATCAATCAGGCTCAGAGAGTTCTACCTTGGAGCGAGCTACTTTCTCGGTCACGCTGTCGCTTTCAAACACTTCGCTATTGTGCCGCAATGCAGCAACTTGGAGAGTTACAAATAGAAAAAGAGATTTTTACTATCAATTTAAATTGATTTAAAACAAACATACACAATTAGATAAAATGTCAGTAAATGTATTATTATTATTTTACTTCTGATATATTTAATTTTTTTACAGCGTTTTTCAATTACATTATCTTGTTATATTAAATATATCCTTTTTAATAATTGAATCAAATGTCAGACATTAAAGAACGGATAATTATTTATTAGATAATAAAATTATAGTAGATGAAAGATAATTCTAAATTGTCGAAAATTTTTATGCTATTATCAATAATAATTCAAAGAATGTACGAAATATAATGCACAAGATTACTGTTGGAATTGATGTGCATGACGCTCATTCGTTGAGGGATGGCAGCCGAGAGTGGATTGGCGGACCTGAGTATGGCT
>VBVR01000367.1:0-53801 GCA_011638315.1 Tetramorium parvispinum | reverse complement strand
AATTATATCCGCTTTGTTTTAATTTTTATTATTTTTTTTCGTTATTTTTTTTTTGTCGAAAACGGCACGTGGTACAAAATTAATTTTGGTGGTACAAAATAGTACAAAATAAGTACTAAATAGTCCACTAGGTCGCATTCGGTTTTGCTGATTTGGTCCTGCCAGCTTTATAGAGCTCTTTTAATTTATGTTGAAATTTTCTCTTTTTGTAGAATCTGAGATATGTGATAGGAAGCTTATAGAAGCGCGTCATAATTATGCCAAACGTGCGTTGAAAACTTTGTTTAATGGCTCACAAAAGACCTTTCAGGTACTGAAAAATACATATAAAATATCTTTTGATTTATCAAATAAGTGCAACAGTTTTTTTTTAATAACCAGGTTTTGCTTAATGACTGTGCTACCAACGTGCATTTAGGCGACGAGGGAGTCATCGACAAATTGATGTCTATTGCTAGGTCTATGGTAATCTCAAATAATGCACAATACACACGTGTTTCTACACGGACGTGTCAACTCATACTTGCCATCGCTAGTAATAGCAGAGCTGTTTATCCCTATCATTTAATTTCGGTAAATATAATTATGTGTATCTTGTAAATATCATTTGCAAATATTTTTAAAAATCTTTTTGTTTCCTTAAAGGTGGATAAATTAACGGAGTTACTGCTGGAATTGCTGTTGGGTCAGAGTTTCATACATCCGAATTTGGAAGTGCTGTTTAAAGAGTGTGTGCTCAAATTAATGCTTCGCTGGCCGTCGATGGCCGACAAGTAATGTGACATTTTTAATCTTGTATTCATTGTACAAAATATTTCCGTGAAAAACTAATTCTTTAAATATTAATACAGATATATACCAACATTGGAGAATGTACTTTTAAATAGCGAAACGGAAAATATTGATCTTTACAAGAAAAGAATAATGGCGGTGGAATTGCTAGCGAGCATTCAGCCTCTTATATTTTTCCAACACGATAGCGCACACACGCTTTCTATACAAAATATTTTATATTATTATGCTTCGTATGGTTCTGTCATCTGGGAACGAATAGCTGTTAGTATCGATATTATTCTAATCCTGGGTGTTACCCCATTAATTATAATATCTATTTAATTTTCTTGTAATTATTGTAGCTAGCCGTTTGTGCCCTCGTGAAATCAAAAGGAACTTCTTTAGAACTCACTCCTTTAATCGAACATTACGGAGACTCGTTATTACCTTATTTACCTGCTAATTGTGATGATAATGCAAGAGAAAGAAGAAATAAGAAAATTGGCACACTGCCTATCATCGTTAAAGGCAAGATGAGATATGTTGAAGTTAATCCGTTGCTTAACAACAGAGTGCTATGGGATCGACAAACGGCATTTCCGGATTCTACCTTGAGAGGACCAAGACGAGAGATAAGGTGCGTATCGTAAAATTAACGAGGTAAATAGCTACATGAATACGTAATAATTTAATTGTATAAATATATGATTACAGATTTGCGTTCGCTGGTGGTCGGCCGGTTCCACCTAATAACTTAAAACGTATCAGTTTAAGAGCTAATTATCAGATTATAAGGAACGAAGAAGCCACTTTCGCTCTAGTCGCATCGCGCAGATTACTTGTGATTAAAGATAAAAAGAAGGGTCCCTACAACTTTTATAATTTGGCCAATGTTTGTCTGTAACTGATACGTAGAGATTAATACACATATTTCATCTGAACATTTTAGCATAATGGGTGCTTTCCATTTAGCGACACAAGTTGACACAAGCATCATACTTTCTTTTTTCAACATTCAATAAGTAACAAAGACAGAATGATGCTTGTGTCGCTAAATGGAAAGCACTCTATACGTACAGCGAATATTCTCATAATTATTCGTTTTGTATTAATTATAGATGTAGACTGTTTCTATTAATTAGAACTCGCGAAATTGTCATTGCTTCTCTTTCATGAACCTTCTCTTATTTTTATGATTTTTAGATGCCTCTATTAATATCTTGTTAAATCTTTTTTTATTATTTTTTATGACGTAAATTCCTCTTCACGTCAGTCAAAATAAAAGAAGTTCTTGAAAGTTTCTGTATCTAAATTTTATACTTTAAATTAAAATTTTTTTACTTTGTAAATTATATAAATATTATTTGTTATTTATTCAGGGTGGTGAGAATACATGGGGGGACTTCTAAATCTTATGTATTACATTTATATAAATTCTTTTCAAAGACAATCCTGTAGACCCTGTGGTAGTTCCGTATGTACCGAATAATGCGAATTGATTAGACACCTGGGACGAGTATGTATTTTAACTGGTAGCTAAAAGAAAATAATAAAACATATTTGTTAATTTTGTAATTTTTCTTCACAGTTCCAATTTACGATGTTTACCGTTGATGGACGACGTCGGCTCAAAATCCTATTTTTGTAAAATAACGTTAAAGTACCGTGTTGTATGACGTATATATCTTCCTTCTAAATAAGAATTTTTCATATATATATATATATATATATACTTTTTCTGTTTTATATAAACAGAAAAAGTATTTTATATTATTAATACTACTTACCTCATTATAACATCCAACATTCTTCTCCCATTTATTTCGCTTAGAAAACTTATTATTTGAGGATTTGTGCAATGTATCTTGTAACTGAATTTCCTTACTGCATTTAGTATCAATTAATTGATTGTTATTGTTATTTTCTACATAAATTTCTTTCAGCTGTTCTGATATTGAAGGTTCAATATTTTTAGTATCTGTTTCACTCAAACCATCCAACCAATGCAATAAATATGCGTGTCTTTTCACTAGATTTTTTAGCTGTTTTGTTTGACTTTCAGTTATGGCTTCAGAAATGCACGAAATGCCTTTTATTGATATAATGCGCTCATATTCCAATAGAGAGCTTTCGAATTGGAATTGCTCATGTTGACTGTTAAGTGTAACGATCGCTTGAGCATTATTGAGTATATTATCATTTATATTTTGCAGCTGGTGCTTTTCTACAGAGTTTATTTTTAATGAAAGTGCGACGTGGTCATATTTCAATTGGGACTTCTCAATCAATTCATTTTGAACATTGGTGTTAACAATTGAAGTATCGATTACGCAAGCGTTATCAGGCACATTCTCCTCCATATTTTGTTGCCTATATCTATATTCTACGAAATAATAAAATAAGTTTGAATTTTTTCTTGTAATCCGTAACGAAAAGGTGATTCTTCCGAAATGGAATTAAAATCTCTTTATCGGGAATCGACTGTACAATGAAATTGAAAAGCTATTCTTTATTCTATTTTTATTTTATTTTATACTGTTTATCTTTTTAACTTTTTCGGAAAATCGAATTTTCATTATGCTGTAAGGTTTACAATCGACATAAAGAACATGTAAAACTCTTTTATACGAACAAAGAGATACTTGCTATGCTTTATCCAAAAAGATTCTATCTTCTTGACACATTCGGCGCGGTATCGCTTTCTAGCAGATTCCAATCGTAGAAACATGGATTCTTTTAAGAAAATGAAACGTTTCCCGTAATGAACCGATGAGTTATCATTATCCATAGTTAAACGAAATGACTCCAATATGTTTTTGCAAGCGGTATGTAAATTGCAAATCTCTATTAAGAAACAAATTAATGAATATATATATATATATATAGACTTAATGTTAAAAATTATTTAGGATCTTTACCCGCGCGTTTCCTATTGTAGCGTTTGAAGAAATCCCAATAGACAAACTGGATTGGATATTTACATCTGGCCAAGGGCAAAGCGTCAAGAATACCTGTGTTAGCCAACTGCTTGCAAAGCTCATCTCGATTCCACTTGTGGCTGTTAAGCCGCCTGTAGGGAGCATTTTTTTATCGCATAAAAAAGTAAATTTCATTACGCATTATAATTAAATACTATACTGTGGCTTAATGCAGCGAACGTAATGCGCATCACATTTGTTTAGCTCTCCTATCAACAAGTCTATGTTAGATCGCAGTTTGGAAAGCATTGTAGGCTTCTTCGCTTTTCCATCGTAATACGGCTTAATTTTGTTAATTAAGAAGTGCAGAAACTTGTTCTTACTCGTGTTGAACGTTATAATTATCTCATCCGGAATCTGTGAATGTGCATTAACTCGTTACAGATGTATCTAAAAATTTTTTGACAGGACATGCCAAAATATTAGAAAAAATGATTCAATTTCCTTTTTAAAGAACTTCAACTCCTTTTAACTCTATTCGACGCAAAGACGACAAACTGTTTGCATTATTTGCCATTCGCTTACTTTGTCCGTATTCTTGGAAAGCAAATCGCAGGCGGAATATTCGACAGCACCGCAGTAATGCCGGACTACAAAATTTTCATTTCTTATGTTCAAAAATTTTCTCGTCGTGGAACAACTTTTAGCGCACACTTGGCGTATTAATGTGGACGAGTTATTTGGAATTGTCGATAGACACATCTGCGACACGAAAATGCTCACCGTTAATTTCTCTACACTGACAAATATTGTTTGTTATATCTCTAAGAAATATTTACATCATTTAGATCAGTGAACAAGTATTTCTCGAGCGTGTTTATGCGATCTTCATACGATTGTATGATTTCTGATGGAGTCTCGTCATCGATGAGACCTTCTTTTTGCAGATTGTTCCGACAAGACACCAGATACTTTTCCACAAAGTATTGCTGCAATCTCTCGTTGACATAATTAACACAAAGTTGCTCCATGCCGTTTGAATGAAAGGACTCGAATCCGAAAATGTCCAATATTCCTAAATCGCGAGAAGTATTGATAAAAATCATATCTTTTCTTGCGGGACAACGCGAAATAACGCGTTTTCTCGTTTAAAATATGTACTAATGCGAGGAAAACATATTTAATACCTAATCGTTCGCTGAACAAACGGGCAGACAAGATCTCGTTTACGGAATTGATCAGCCAGTGGAAGAGAAGATCATACAAGTGACGGATAATGCTGTGCAATCGGTAGCGACAGGCATCGCTCGTACTGAGATTACGTCGGCACGCGGTGTGTCGGCGTCGGGTGTTTGTAGGAGTTATCAAAATGGTTGTGAGCAATTCGGTGATGTCCTCTTCCTGGATATCAGCCAACTGACACGTGTTTTTTAGGGCTTCTTTGGATCCTGAAAATCGCGTGATATTTCGCTTTTCTTTATCGCATCGATTATTAATAAGGAAAAGCGTCTTCTTGTCACACGCAATTTGTGCAATAATTATCGTAGAATAATTGTCCGTATTACATACGTTGGTCATTGGTATCGATCCTGCAGTAATCGTCCTCCTGCACGAACTGTATGTCACCCATGTGAATGAGCAGAGAGAGAACGAGAAAGATATCCTTCTTCTGATTCTCTGTAAACCCTAGCATATCCATCGCCCTCAGGCTTTCGTGGAAACCGTCGCGCAGCTCCTGCGTTCTCAGGGAATCCAAGTCGCCCAGCAATAAATATCGCTTATTCGTCGACAATTTAGTGTCCGCGAATTCTTCACTTGCCACCGCAGCCATCATCTAAAGCATTCTGTAAAGCTTAGCAAAAGGATCGTAATTTCTTAAAACGGTTAGGCTGAGAAGCTTCCTTCACCTGACTAAAAATCTGAAAATTGCAGCAGCCTTTCGTGACTCTATCCCTTTCTAGGAGGTAGGAAGATATCGTCGCGCCGCAAATGCTGCCCATTTTATACTCAAGCCACACAAGTTGCACATGCCTCGAGCTGACTTCATTCCTCTCGGATGGTGCAGTTGTGAAGGCTGATATTAAGCGGCAGGCATCCGAGATCCTCCGTACGATACCGCAAACCACATCTCGCCTCTCACGGGCGTCGAGGGATATGCTTCCGGTTAAGAATTCCAACGCCTTCCAAGCGTTGAAGGTCTTTCCCGTTCCGGTTTCTCCGTTCAAGACTATCACCTTTGAAAAGAATATAGAAAAACATCATTCAAATGTACTCGTGTAGCGAATACGGAAAAAAATAGAACAAACAAATAAAATCAATCTGATTGATTTGTTCAAAGATAGCTACATTCAATTCGAGTTCATGATAGACTTCTCAACCGATTATTGTAGTCTTCCCTTAAAGTCCTAAAGTCCTTTTCTTAGTGAATCGTAAACTTGTATTGGCCCCGAATTGAAAAGACAAGGATAGGCAATTCGGTGCGCGAAGAATTGTAAAATTCATTTTTTAGATGGTCAGACTTACCTGACTGGGTTTCCCGAGATTCTGTATTATCTTGTAATGCGCTCGGGCAGCCACGGCGAATATGTGAGGTGACACTTCCTTGTGGGTCACATCACATATATTGTCATACTCATGAGCTCGCGACAGATCGTAAATGTTCTCGGTGACGATCTCACCGTTGGGGTTGAACGCCAGGAGGAGAGTGCCAACCCATGTGTAGATCTGACCGCGTTCCAAACGCTCCAGGAGATAATCTACGACTAGGATCGTTTTCGGTTGACGGCTGATGTGCTTGCGGCACGTTTTTGCATTAAATATATATATTTATAGAAAATGCGCATACTCTTCTGCTGCGGCACGGCGCTCAGATCTCCCATCGCATCCGAAATGTCTGACCAACTAAGCTCCTATAACGCACCACGTTGTCAGCCACCGCGACAAAAAGCTGTTATTAAATACTGGTACGTACCTGTACGTATGTACACATTGTCCTTATATGTATAGAGTTACTGTTAGAGCGAGACTCGTTGTTGACACTCAGTCAGTTTGACAATAAGCGATTCAAGGCTTTTGCCGTATCAAATTTATAAGAAGTACAGAATATGTATGTCGTCAAAGCGATTTTAAAACAATGACGAAACTCGTAGAAAATTTCGCTTATCGATATGCAAGTCGATTTGCGTTACGACTTTTGAAATAATAACATATTAGTAATAGTGTTGGACGTTTGCAGAGAATAAACACATAATCACTGTGTTACGTATGCTCTTTATTTGCCATAACTTTGATACGATGCGACAAAATTGGCTTTGCAGCTTTCGAAATGTTTCGTATTAATCGCAGGCTTGCTCTTCGGAGATTGTAGCAGCCGTGGCGGACGATTAACATCAATGTCGATTTCATAATATCAATAAAATTGCCACTTAACTTATTCCATATCAGATCTATTAATTTGTATCCGTTATTAATATTAAGTGGATTTGAACTACTCAGTACATTCCTATAAATACTCGACTGCATCTTGCGAAGATAATCCTGCGGAAAAGCTAAAATTGACCTATAATCTCCACATTTTGTTTTATTATATATTTCTTAAAAAAATTAATGTGAGATTTTATATATTTATATTTATATATTTCTCTTTTTCTTCTCACTCTCATTCTCTCATTTTCCCTCCGTTCTTATTTTCGCACATAATCAGCATATAAATTAAAAAAATATGGACAAATAAATATACAATGATCATATAATATCTAGTTTCTCCTGGTTCTCAATCATTTTCCAAATTATTTTCAAAGTTTTATTATGTTACTATAAAATATTACAATATTAGAATATTATTTTATGTAAACTAATACGGATACACCACGTTCAAAATCGTTATTTTTTTTATTCGCAAATATGTTTAAACAGCGCTGCCAATCAGTGTGATTACGCGAGTAAAGACAGGAGAGTCTAAATATCATACACGAATTCACTTATAATATTGAATACGAACTTATTAGCACCAAGCACGTACCAAGCACACAATAAATTAAAACGACGTATGGAATTTACATAGTACCCTGGCTTCACTAATTACCACCATACATAATCCTTGTCATGAGATATATCTACAGGAGCTATATCCGTGCAACTCTTTCAAAATTATCCAAACATACTTGTGATGTCTTTGAACAATGAGGACAAACTAGTCATAACACGAACGCTTTTGTGACATTATTAACAATGATCAACCG
Source organism: Tetramorium parvispinum (assembly GCA_011638315.1). Lineage (NCBI taxonomy): Eukaryota > Metazoa > Arthropoda > Insecta > Hymenoptera > Formicidae > Tetramorium > Tetramorium parvispinum. The sequence continues at coordinate 45,868 of VBVR01000367.1, read as the reverse complement.
CATCAAATTTTTGTTGGATCACAGCGAGCTGGCTGTAAAGAGAAAATTTGCTCGATAAATGCACAATAATAAATGATGCGTATTTAGAAAATGTCTCTTTCTCGAGAAACCAGATTTTTAGTATGTACATAAACATTATAGATTCTGAATCGCTCAATAGTTACGTTTGCGTCCAAATAAAATATCGATCACAAATTCTGGATTTCGCCTCTTCAAAAGATTGGATTTAATTTTCTCGATTGCAATTGTACATTACGCTTAAATTAATTTTTGCATTTATATTTACAATAAATTATATATATATTACAAAAGTTACTTGCACTTGAACAGTATTTGCAATTAAGGTTTTATTCGAACTAAAAACATATATAGGACTTCCGTTTCCGGCTAAGATAACACCGTGCAAAGATTCTACACATGTACAAAGCGCAGGTCCCAAATCGATCGCCGGATCGACAGATAAAGCGCGATCGCGATTTAGTAATGCAGACAATTCGCTAATCCCTAATTTTGCACTTGAGATCACGTTTAAGTGAGGAAATGAAATTTACCGTTAATATTAACAAATAATGGCCCGTACCCGATACGCGAATTACCCGCCGCCCGAAATATCCGCTCAGAAATAGATGACTTCGCGCGATGCTTTCTGAATAACGTTACATAAATACGGCGGTGAATTATACAGATAAGCGCATAAACAATACTGTTACGCTATTAATGCAGAGAATTAATCACAAGTACGGGCAGCTGTAACGAGAGATCGATGTTTTGGACGTCCGAATCGATCGAAAATCTCCCGATAGAAACGCGACTGACTAATTAAAGACAACAAATTAAATTCTTTCTAGCCGGCATACGATCCAACGATCGTTACTATTGCAACTTATAATTGAAACAATTATAAATCTCAATTTAAATGTTTAGATCTACTGAATAAAAAATTATAAACATTTCGTGCGAATCGAATGATTTGTCCATAAGGCTGTCCAATCAGTCTTACAAAGTTCTCTGTATTTCGAGGATACGGACGTCTAGAGTGAAAGGAACCGCGTTGCTAAACGCAAAGAAGATTAATTATAACCAAACGTGTCATTAAAGCCGGAGTTTCCTAGGTGTTGGAATGAGGGACTTGACTGTGTTTCCTTCTATCTTGGTGTCGCGTTGCTCCGCCTCATTCAAATCGCACGGCGATTTTACGCAATCCTTCGGCTTGTTGGGCGAGCCGGACACACACTCCGACGAGTGTCTCCTCGCGTACGCGTTGACGCGACGTGCCGGGATCTGTTCCTGACGGACTCTTAGCGTATGAGGTAAATGTTCGATTGGCTTGCGATGGCTCCCGGCGGAGTTAAGCTCGGAGAGCAGTGATGGTCGCTGACGGTCCGACGAGTCACTCCAACTGTAATCGAAAAGTTATCAACTGAAAAGTAGATCGCGCGGAGATGGAGAACGTAAAAGTTTATATTTGAGTGAGACCTCCGACTTCAAATAAAACGAATTCAAAACTCACCGCACACGGCTATTCAAGGCAGCGTGAAACATTACGGATTATAAATCGAGTATCTTAACGCAAGGAATTGGATATGTCAATGTATAATTATCACGTTAACGTTGGAAATGAATAAATGAACGTACGTTGTTACAACATGCTAGGAACGCTGGTTTCATAAATGTGAATGGCAGGCAAAAATCTACAATTCATACAACCAAATTGTTAAAGATAATATCTAAATTATTTTTAGGCTCAACAAAGGATTAGGCTTTTTTCGACTTTTAGGTACTTTCAAAAATGCACAAAATTACTCGATTATTTTCTTTCGCAAATAAAAAAGAAATTCATCTAAAACATGACATGAAGCTGATTAGGAATAATACAAGGAATAATATAAATACATAATCACAACATTATAATTTCGTGGCCTTTGATTAGTTAATGTTACAGTTATCGTACATTTGTTACTGTTACAAAACATAATGTAGGAGTACAACAATATATGTATAATATAAAACTACTAAACTTTATATTGTAAAATGATCATATTTGTTAAATGTTATAACAAAATGTGGAAACTTAAAATTAATTTGCTCTAATGGCGTTTCAGTCGATTAGCCGTAAATTGCGAAGCAAATGAAAAATCAAATTATTCGATCTCATGCAAAATGCAAACATAATTGTTAATAACGTATTGTCAAACAAGTGGCGCGAAAATAAAAGAGGTGCATGAATATGAGGGCATTAAATGCAGAGAGAAGTACATATCCCAATAGCAAGTCACACAGACTGACGCACTCTACCTTCCCGATCCTGAAGCTGCATCGCGTGGAATCACCCGAGCAAAGGGCGGGACCAGAGCAGCAAAAAGAACATTATTATTTTGTGACGCACATGATAAAGAAAATATCTAACACGCGATTGTATCAGTGGTACAAGCGTAATTTGCGTAAATGTAACTTTTGATGATGGTATTAGTCGTAAGAAATAATGTATGTTGAATGAAGATTGTGAATATTAGATATTAAGCGTGTAACAAGAGTTATTAGGAAAGGATAAATTCTCACCTAACGAGAGGCCCCATGACACCATCCTGTGGGAGTGACTGTAGGAGCGAGGGTCCCGCCGATACTGGACGTGTCTGCAGTCAAATAATCAAACAATTTCCTTTTAATCGAGAACGCGATAAGATAACATTAATAGTAGTAACGAATTACGAACGCAATCAAGCACAAAACAAGAGCGGCTAATATAATCATACCGATAAAGAAAGAATCAATATGGCATAAAGTACGATAAGGGGATCGAAAGATTCGATCGCGTGAGGAAACTATACCTTTTCTGTTTGCGTAGCGGCGTTACAGGTATCCACGGAGGAGACGTTATTATTGCGTGTCGGTAGAGTACAGTTTTGAGCATCGCCGTTCTTAGGTCCTTGAAGCTTCGACATCTGGAGCTGTGAGGATCAATATTCGATCGTCATTCCTTGTAATTTGTTTCGCTCGATAACGAAGTCGATTATCAATCAGATTTCCGTTGGGGCGAGCTTTTCACTGTATAGAGCGGTACGGTTAAGCGCGAATGGGATTTACCTCGTTCTTTACCTTAAGTAGCTCGATGGTACGATCTCGGTCCTCCACCTGGCCCTGAAGGAACACTACCTGCCTCCTTAGATCCGTTAGCTCGTCCGCAATACTGCTACCGCCGCTTCCCGGTGATGTACTCACGTCGATCGTGTTACTTCCATCCTCGTTCAGGTTACAGAAGAGGCCATTCTACGATATCGACATAATTTCTAATTTAATTTAACGTCATCCTCAATTGAGCAGGATTAAAAAAAAAAGTTAAAGTTATTTTAGATCTATTTTCCGAGCAAATTTTTTTTGTAGGAGGTAACGTGTACTCACCTTCGGATTATCGAATGGATTGAGAGTTTCCGACTAAAAATCGATATCAGATATTAGCTTATACATTTATCTTTAGCGTTGATAGTTCACTATCAGGATCGAGTAAAATAGAGAGAGAAGCCTAGCCTACTTCTTGCAATTATAACTTTCATGTAATTATACTTCATGTAATTTTCCAGCAATTATAATTTTCACACCCTTCTTATTCTTATAATTGCGATTTTCATGTATGTACATAACTTTTACTCGATCCTGTATAAATAACAATGTATAAAATATATAAAATTAAATAAATACACATATATGCATGCAAATAAAGTAACGTAAATTAGTGATAAATGTGTAAAGAAAATCAATGCAACGTACCCTCGTCAAATCGTTCTCTCCTGACTTGAGACGCAAAATCAGGAAGGACGATGACAAAAATGAAAAATAAAAAAGATCGTGTTAATAAAGTGGGTAAAAAACATAAACGCGCCGTGTACGTAAGTAACGGAATGACGGTTGCGGTTGAATAAAAATGTGTATGCGGCAGCGAAAGCGAGTTCGAGCTAACTCAAGTCGTTTCGACACCGCGCAAAACGTAAAACGCGTGAAACACATTTACGGGGACGATCGCAAGAAGCGACGTGCACAAAAATTTGACAAAGATGAAATGCAAGCGTGCGTTGCACACCGTCGTACCTCCTGGAGGACTCGCTTGAGTTTCAGGAGCATCGTCTTTATGGAGACAATGTCCTGGAACATGTATTGGTACGTGCCGCGGTCTATCCTAAGGCTGGACTCGTCTCCGGAATCGACGCACGAGGATGACACCTGCAATCAGAAGCGGAATATCAGTAAGTTTCTCGATAGTAAGTCGAGCTTGAGCGTAGAACTCGTGGACTTACACTTCCCGACGTTCTCATAGGACTAGAAACTTGACGGTTGCGCATGTTGTCTAATGAACGCGGCGATTCCGTTCCCGATCTGCTGCGTAACAGCCTTGACATCCTGTCACTTCCGATTCTGAAACAAGAACAGAGAAATCCATGTATTTTCATGCGTTTAATTGCCTGAATTCTCCTTGAATCGCGGCTCTAGAACTTTGGTGGGGTCGGTGCTCCGACTAACAGTACTGAAACCATAAAAATGGGTCGCTAATTAACGCGGAGACGTATCTGATCAATTCATATCTTCATCTAGCCCATATCTAGCCCATAACAGTGATGACTTGATAGAACGGATGATAATTAATCATGCCATCGGAGAAATAAATTGTACGTAGAAACAGAGAACTACACGTGCCGCACATAAATAATAAGCGGCGCGAGCTTTCTGCGAGCGAATGTAAACCAGCGGGGATCCAACAGGAAACAGAGTATTCGCGCACTATCATCGTTCCCATCGCAGTCACGCTATCCCAATAATGAAAAAAAAAAAAAACGAAAACAAGCGTGCGGCACCTAATCTCCGCGCTTCCGCGCTATCTCGCATCTCTCCTACGCTACTCGGAAATCGGTGTCTGAGGGAAGAGCCTCGCTCTTCCCGAAGGGCGAGGCGGCGGAGTGAGAGGGACACTACCTTCCGGAACTATTCTTGGCTCGCGTGAGAGCCGCGGCAGAGGACGAGGCGGCCGCGACGCCGATGCCCGTGGAGGTGATCCGGCCGCTGCTCGGCGCCCTGGGCTGTCGCGGCGGCGGCGATCCGTTCGTGGGCGTCGAGCTCTCGGAGGAGAGGCCGGAATCGTCGCGTCCATCCTCGCCACCGGTACCACCGTTCTCCAGGCTCGCGGGAACGCGGACGCGCGTCGGCAGGCCGGTGGTGCGTCTCCGGGCGCCCTTCGGGTTCTCCGACGACGTGGAGGCCATCGTGGTGGCCCTCACCCTGGTCGGTCGCTTCCCGGTAATCAAAACGCGCGGGTCATCGGCCGGTTCCCAAGTTTCTCAGGAAACCCCGCTGAGCCTTCTCGGGATCTCTCGATGCTGGCCGCGATTGAGCTGAATGCGTAGGAAGATCCGTCGCGGTTTCTTCGTGGGATTCTCGACTAAGCGGTCGCGTTTATCGTGTAAAACGTGACAGTCTGTCGGTGAGCTTCACCCGCAGGCATGACAATGTAAATAGAGGATAAAGCACGGACGGACATATTTAGTCGGGACAGGACGGAATGCGTCGCGGTTTTACGGGGGACGGGAGGAGCGAGGAGGAGAACGCGCGACAGGGTGAGAGAAGCGATTTTAACGTGTAAGCAGCCCGATGAGTAATTTGGTAGACACGCAGTTGCCGCGATCGCTTTCCCGAGACGACGACGTACTCATTCCGTATGTGCGTTTCGCAATCCTTGCGCGTAATTACGCAAACTCGAGGGACTTCCCTTAGCGCATAGGGGGATGCCGCGTTACGCTCTGACCGCTGCTGATGGTATCGCGCATGAGGCTCTGCAACAGGGTAACGAAACGTGAACGGAAACCCTGGACGGGTGAACGGGGAGTTCCTCGGCTACGGGAGGGAGAAAAGGAAAAAATAGAAATCCAGCGAACGCGATATAGAGTTCGATCTAGATCGCCGCTCGGATAGCGGTAACGCAATATTTTGCGGGTTGACTATAACGAGGTTTTTTTTCCACTCTCTTCGTTTCGATACGCCGCAAGTTATTTGCGTTGTAAATTATCGAGCGCGCTCGTTAAGCGCGCTGGGAAATTACGCCGCTGTTTAATTAGTTTTCTCGAAACGAGGATAATTTATATATTTCGCGTCCTCCCGTTTCCCCCGTGGAATTTATCGCGTCTCCGGCGTATAGTAATTTGCTCATTAGCGCTACCACTCTTCGCGCTCTTTTCCCTCTTCATTTTCATAACAATCATACCCGGACTCGGAAGGAGTTGAGTCATCCTGCCGGGTGAAAGTTATTCTATACCGAAATCTCTAGCGGAGCCCTGCCTGTCTATTTTTCTGCCGGTGCACGAATTTCAGCGAACTGAATGATTAGTCCGGAGTGTATACGGTTTCATTTCTATTTCCTAAGAAAGATCCGAGCGTGTTCCTTTCAATGCACAGCTAATTGCTTATTTAATTCCAAGGGGAAATCAGGCCGGCCTGACCTGTCACGAGCTAAATTAATCGTAGCTTCCGCGCGGCGCAATTTTGACATCCCTGAAGCGTCGCGTGAGCGAATTTCTATCGATCCAATTAATCGATTCACTCCGGAGACTCCGGTAAGCGTCGGTTCATATTTTATGCGACTATTAATAAACCTGCGAATCTTAATGCCACGGTTAAATATACGACCGCGGCCTCGCGTGGTACGACGCGGCGTGACGCGTCGTATCATCGCTATCTCGGCCTGGCAAGATTCACGTGACAGCGACGACGTCGGGGAAAGGGCGATAAGGGCCAAGAACGCGGTCGCGAACAAAGGAGAGACTCGGGACCGTGGGGCTTCACCTTCTCCACCTGGGAGCCTCGTTACGCTACGTCCCCTCGCATAATTCGCGGCAGGCCGGGATCAAGGATCCGCGCTTCCCGGCGCGGAATCGTCGCCGCCTGCCGCGAAGCGAGAGCTCCCGCGAGCGTTCCACGGTTCACTGGATCACACACGCGCACATACACACGGACGTCAAGTAGAGTTTTTTTTTTTTTCCAGAGCGATCACTTCGCGTCAGGAGACTCGGTTCGTCGCTCGCGAGGTGTCCGTTCGTTGGGCGTCGTGTCCAGGAACCTCGGACGGTGTGTTCCCTCCTTGTCGTCGGCGACACTACACGGAGAAAAGTTCCGGAGCGCGATAGAGGATCGCCGGAGGGCGGTCTCCGCGACGCCGGAGTGACCTGCGGCGGTCGCCGGCAGGTAGACACAGAAGCAGGATCACGAAGGACACCCTGCGCGCGACGGGGATATACACAGGGAACGCGTGCGCACCTCGCACTACGGCGACGAGCTACGGTTCGATATCGTCGCGGTGGACGACGAGAAGAGAGGAGAAAGAGAAGTCGAAGAGGTAGGGAACAACGGTAGGGGGAACAGCTGCAGGCAGCAGGGAGAAGGCGAGCGGCAAGGACGGTGGGGGTGATAATGCAAAAAGCTGCGGGAACCTATCCGCGATACCGGAGTTAACGATACCGATCTTCCCCGCGGGATAGTTAGCGATACCGCGACTTCCAAACTCCCGGTCGGGAGTTTGCTTCGTTTTTCTCTTTCTGACGGTACCCTGCGTTTTATTGCAATTTTAAACTCGAAAACAAGGTATCTTTTTGTTTTCTCAATCGGGACTTCAGAGCTAATGAGGATCTCCAGGAATCTGTTACAAATAGATTTACTGCGAGAAGCGTAACAAAAAGTTAAAAGGTAATAAAAGGGTAATAAAATCCACGCTATTCTCGTCCACTTCCATTAGATGAGATTTCGACGCAATGAATATTCCATCACTGTCAGTCCTAATTGGACATTTGATACGCTAAAATTAATATTAGCTGGGTCAATGACTAGCTTCATTCGGGGCAGCAAATAGCTTTTCGATGTACAGAAAATTGATTTGTACGTTAAATCGATGTCTGAGTAGGTCGAGCCGTATCTCCTTATATATACATATATAATATTAAGAAATGCGCCACGACCTGGTCAGATGATATATATTTAATATACAAATCAATTTCGTGACTCAAGTGCCTGGTCGTCAACTAAATGCGATATCGAGGAAATCAGAATTAGAAATCGGAACAATCGATAAAAATCTGTTTCTACAAATAGAGAGATATTTCCGTTTATTATAGTACAATATCGCTCCGACGTTCCACAAAGTCTTCCTTTTTGTTGAGAAAGCAATTTACGGATCAGCCAGACAATAAGGACTCCGCTCGCGTCTCCGTGGCGAGGTAAACGATCAATACTCTTCCACTTGGCCGTCCCTTGGTCCTTAAAACCACGGCCTTACAGCCTACCCTTCTCGCTCCCCTCGGCCCTGGCATGATTTTCCGCCGACTTGGTTCCGGCGACGAGAATCCCGGATTTATGAGGCTCCGCGAGGCGTTTTTCGTTCCCGACGGTAGCCGCTGGCACAGGCACGCACTTCTCATTCCTCTCGCGAGCAGTCTACTGGAATCCCGCACCCTCAGGGAATTCCTCTTTCCCTTTCGTCGAGCATCCACTTCGTGCTCGCGTTTCGCAATAAGCGCTTCGGGTGAAGAAGGGTCGATCTCGGAATGGCTTTCAAGATATCTACAGTGCTATTATTTTTTTTTTCTAATGCGAACGTTTATCGTTTACTGCTAATTAATTATTTCATTTCAGAAACGGCGATAAAGGGACAGATTTCCTCGCAATTTCTTCGATTTATAGCAGCTTCGCAGCGCGCAAACGACTCGATCGAGGATCATTGGCGGCACTATTTACTGCCGTCGACCGCAGCTGGTTATCGCTCGGAGAGGTTTTAGTAAATAGACCGAAAGAGTTCACCGTTACGCAGTAGAACTGAGGAAGCTCAGTAGTTACATCGCGCAAGTTGTTTCCGCTACGGCGAGCGCGACTTATCCGCGAGAGCAACACCTTTGAAAATGAAAATTGCCGCACGCTCGCCTGTTTCTCTTCAGGAAAGTATTATATTGTTATCGGCACTTCTACAAGACACGTGTCGGTTCATCGAAAAATATGAAGGGAGAAAAATCAAGGAAATTAGATTGGACCATCTCGAAGGGCCCTTTTAGAAATCCTACATTCTTTTTCTTTTATCGTCGAGCAACATTTCGTCGCAGACCGATCAATACGTGCTCTTCGCGGCCGCGATCGATACCGTCGCGGATCTGAAATTCCGCCGGTACCGGAAGACGCGAACGACGGAAGAAGAAGCAGAAAAATACTGGCCCGCGGCTAACTAGTAACGCTCTGATTGACGAGGAAATCGCGCCGTTTGGCTCGGGGCCCGACGTCTTCGACGGCTATCTTCGATTTCCTACCGTCGATCGTAAAACGAAGGCGGAAACACATTAATCTGCCAATATCTGTCTAGCGTCCCGTTCGTCTTTCAGCACCCTGAACAAGCCCCGACGCCGCTGTACTCCTCGGCGGCGAATCTCGTTACATCACGGCCATTCATGTGGGTACGAGTCCGTCATACGCGGCCCGGGGAAACCGGTTTACACGGTTGAGCAAATTAAACTGCCGGTCGTTTCTTTTTCGCGCAACTGCCAAGGTCACAGCACGCGGGCAGCTGGTTCCTCGTAACATTAGCAACCCTTCGACTGACCCAAATCCTACATTTGGTCCCCGTGATTGGTCCCCGGGCTAAAAGCCACCTAGATCTCATGGAGATGAAAATGAGATAAAAGAAAAACAAGTAGTCCACGAGAGGAAGTGTGTTTTAATAAATGGAGGAGATCGATATATATGCTTACAATAGTACGTATACGAGGAAGACAAAAATACGATACACAGTCATGATTAATGCCGTCGTATTGCCGTCTTCTAGAAATTGCTCGGCGCTATACCGCGCGCGCACACTCTTTTTCTCTCGCTCTCTTTCTCTCACTTCCCTTGCGTTGCCCATTCTTACAAATTACGGATACACTTGAGTACACGCTTGTGGATATAAATACTCGCGAATGTGTCATGGAAATGTAGTTCACCACACAACGGCTAATTTCGCTAATTCAGTTCTAGGAAGGATTGATAAGTTCATCGAGGAGAGTAACTTTCTTGATACACTGAGAAAAATGTTTTGTTATGAACCAAAAGTTTTGTTGATATACTATATCCAAGAAAATTGTTCAGTTGCTATAAACAAATATGTTATTTGCTTATATCTTGTTAAATCGTTTTGGTTTAGAGAACAAAACAGTTTTGTTCTCTAAACAGTTCTGTTTTGTGCTCTAAACCAAAACGATTTAACAAGATATAAGCAAATAACACATTTGTTTACAGCAACTAAATAATTTTCTTGGATATATATTAACAAAACTTTTGGTTCATAATGCAAAACATTTTTCTCGGTGTAATGAGATACCCTGGATACTAGAGTTGCTATTGTCTCGGATCGCGTTAATCTTTTTGGCCACAACGAGGCGTTCGAAAATATAAGAATTACTAGGAAGGCTGAAACCAAAGAAGGGCAAATGCAGGAGAGCAGGGATTCCCTACGCAGGAAGAAGCAGAGAAGAGTGAAGCGGCTTCAACGAGCTGCCGTTCAAAGTCCACAGGGATAGCAATATATTTCTCGTAAGTACTATAATAAATATAAGTGTATGTACGTTGCATTAATACGTGTCATCGTTGCGCGTCGGTACTCGCGATTCTCCGCAATATGTGTACCAGTAATCTTAAGGGGACGCGGAATTACACAAACGGTGTCGCTTCCCGACGCGCTCCCCCGGAAATCTTCTCGTCGAAATAAATGGTATATTGCCTTCTTTTTATTACTCGTTCCACAATCCAGCGTGGAACTCAAACCTCAGCGCACCGTTGAGACAAGTATCTATATAAGCGCATCTGCCTCTTGTTTCTGAGGGCATGAACTCCGCTTAAAAAAGAAATCAAGCTCACGATCGCACGATCGTATTTCGCTCGTGTTAGGAATCGAAGATACGGGATAACGGTGTCTCTGCATATGGCAAAGAAGGAATGAAGAAATAACGCGAAGGAAACATTTTATGGACACGGAAAAGAAGGACGAGGCTGTGAGAGACCGAACAGAACACGCACCTTTATTGCAACGTAACAGTAAGTATTTGAAAGACCGAGCAAGTAAACTACTCCGAATCATTTTATTGATTTATTTTATTTAAACTAATGGAATGCTATGTTATCACGCGTATTAGCTTAAAGCTGCATTGTTCTTTTCTTTATGGGAAAATCAAAGGAGACAAAGGAAGGAGGGTAACATTGAGTTGATTACTCGTTCATCAACTCTCTTCTACGAAGCTACGCGTTTACACCTAACAAGCTCTCTATAATGCCACGAGTATACGATTAATTATTAACTATTTAGTAGCGGGCGTTAAAGTGATTACCCTTTGCGTATCTGTAATGTTAAATGGTATCAATGGTTACCGTTTAAAAGCGACGGCCGTTGGGACGACTAGAATGAGGACTAGAATGCATCTACTCGGGATTGGGTGTCGGAATTGAATCGCGACAGGACGATAATTTTGGAAGAATCTCGGCCAGCTCGATCATCATTATTTGGAAAAATACGAAATTAGAAAAATAATCTCTATCACCGACGCCACTCGACGCGCTCGCTTAGTGCCGGATAAACCGCTGAAAGTCGCGTGAAACTTTTTCGTACGACCGAAGGATTGCTTCGCTGTATACCCGGCATAACATTCCACAGATTCAATTTACACTTAAACGAGTCCTTGGAACATTACATCGAGAACACAGAGAGACGACTTGTAAACGGCGAACGTGTCGACGGGTTATTCTCTGTTCGGCACTACGCTTCAACTACATCTCGACTATATTTGAGGGAATTAGTAATATACTTTACGATTATAATGACGCCCAGTAATTTCAAAGAAATTACTTGCCTTGTATCGTAAAATCACATTAAGCTATATTTCTTCTTTAAAAAAAGAAATAAAAAAGAAGTACGTTAACGAGACCAATCAGTCCCGCGGGAATCGGAGAACCTTTGAGGTAGCATCTTTCCCATTTATATTCGGTTTAAGAAATTGGGCGGGATGGGATAGCTGATTATGTTATTACTTATATATGTTAATATTTTTTTTAGACAAATTAATACTTCTCCCTCGAAAACAAGAAAGACACGTAACATAGCACAAACTTTAAAACGAATAGTAATTACACGAAGTTTGTTAAAATATTAGAAGAATATACCTACAAGTGTTAACATTAAAAAATTGTTAGACTAGAGGATTGCGCGTAAGAGAATGTACTTATATTAAGTAACAATTATCGCGATACTATTATTCTTTGAAAACTTAAAGAAAGACTCATCAAACTATTCTAACTTTGGAATAAACTTGGAAAATCATCAAACTATTCTAACTGGAATAAACTTCGAAACGCTCTGAATACTGAAAACAATTTTTCACGACATGTCATCCCTTTTTCTTTCATTTAGCCATACTCTAAGCAAGTCACAGACGCACTATCATAGCTAGTTTTTCCAGTTGCAGCACCGCATATGTTATCATCGCTTTTCCCGATCACTCATTTCTCTCTCTCTCTCTCTCTCTCACTCCTTCTCATTCTTGACAATATCTGTCTTTAACTCGTGAGTGGTCGCGTCACGAGCATTGTATGGCAAGTAAAAGATCTTTTTCTCTTCATTCTCTCTCTCTCTCTCTCTTTCTCTCTCCGCGATGAAATATCTCGTCTTGCGAAATTCATACATCTTCCAACCATTAATATCTCGAGAATTTTGGAACGAGTTTTAATTTCTTTTTTCTTTTTCTTTTAACGAGACGCGACCATTCACGCGTTAAGTTTGCGTCCGTGTGTTATTACTGTGTCTCAGTAATCGGCTGCGGTTATCGGTTTTGCCTAGTCGACATTCAAGGGAGGACTGGCGGACCCCGCTCGCTAGTTAGGATATGTCAGCTGGTAGTAGTCTCCACCCGCGGAGTCCTCATCGGGAATTTGCAATTGCTTCACCCGTTTTATAAGCGCGCTAGAACACAGAATACTGTCGCTGAATTGTGGCGTCTCCTGACGGATGTGTGCGGGTATTTTTATTTTGTACAAACAAGAAAGTAAAATACGTTTCGTACGTAAAACCTCACAGGGAGAACTAAAACACGATTGGATACACAAGAGTCCGACTGATATACACTGCCGAGAATTCATAATATTTTCGTAGAGAGAACAATTTTCTATTCTCGACTAATTAGCAGATTGGTCCCCATACGAAAATATCACGCCCTAGCAATGAATCAATGTACTCTTGTACATTGTATGCATTGTACAATATAATTTGCAGGAGGAAATATTTAATGCCTCTGATTTTCTCTCTATACGACCGCACACATTGAAGCCTGTTGATCACCGTTAATGAGGAACAAAACGAAAACAGGCGGACGATACGAACAGGCGGACGATACGTGATGCCGCGACGAAAGCTTCAAGGATCGATCAGACGAGATTGAGGACAAGGATGAGGACAGGAATTTGAGGCAGAACATATTTAACATGTACTTCACAAGATATACACTTCTTTTCTCGTTCGCTGAGAAAGCTACCGAGCTGGCGACGTGAAAGAGAGTAGGCTGTTATGCGCATGTGGCCATGACGTGCTCGAAATTAACGCGACTCGCGATCGTTATTGTACGTGATACCCGATCCGAAATGTTGCCTCTAAAATACTTCATGCTCCCGATACGGAAAAATCACTTCCCTCAATTAAGAGAAGATGGAGCTTAAAGTGTGCAATTTTCCCGTGCTTAAATATTTCTGCAATTCTTCGTTGCGGTTTAATATCGTTTCAGAATATGGATAAAATTGTAAAATTGCATATATATCGTATCTATAGTAGTCTATGATATAAGGACATAAAAAATATTTTAAAAAGATATTATATGACACTCTTCCTCTTCAAGACTCTTATTGCATTGTTATTCAACTGAATAACAATAAAAAAATAATTATTGTAAAAAAGGAAACAGAAGTCCAAAATATAATATAACGCACACAAGAAAATTAAAATATCAATATTTTGGATATAGAATTACCTAAGAGATATTGTCGAGTTTTTCATAAAAAATGCAAAAGACTTAATTTTCCCTGAGATGAATTATTGATTAATTTTAAAGATATAGAAATGTTCTCACTTATACATATCATTAATTTTTTATAACATATGGCATTTTAATATTTAGTATTTACCTTTGCCGAATTTTTTGTACACGAAAGGAATGTTATACAAAAGATTCGAAAGGTCATACTAATCGAAATTTTCGAATGTGGCTTATAGCTACGGTGGACACAAATAGCGGATATACATCAATTTAATGGTTGGATGACACATCCTTTGTCTCCTTCCTTTCTATACATACTTTATCGACTAATAAATTATGTTACAGCATCGACTGGGTACTCTTTCAATCTTCCTACACAGTTTCCCTACTACTTTTAATTAAAGCTATAGTTTCTGCGCTGTATTACAGTCTCTTTTTGAGAACTCTACTATTAATGCGTCGTAATTAACGAAAAATGTGCATTCGAAGTAATACTTTTCATATTACGTAACTGGGAAAATAAAAATAATTGATGCAGGTACATACTAATGTACAGATTCGTTCAAGACACAAAAGGGACAGAACAATGTTGCAATTAGAATATTTAAGAAACACTACGAAACGAAAAAGCGCTACAAGAACGGAAATGAGATAATTGTACTCTTTACCGGATATTATCTATATGAATAAATAACAATATTGAGAGATGAAGAAGCAATTACGTATTCCTTCGCCCCGATCGGAGGGGGAGGAACATCTTTGCATAATCTACATATCATTTGCAAGTACGTCACGCGTTATAAATCTAACCGCGGTAACGTTTGGTTAATCATTGCCAAAGAAGCATCATGCATCACGAAGTTTTACGCTTCAACAGCAACGTAAGCATGAAAGGTAGTGAAAAATGCGAATACACACCCAGATTCGGTGGCGGCCTGATTGTTATTGTTGCCGGTGCTGTTGACGGAATTATTGTTGGCGGAATTTGAATTCGCTTCTTCCATGTGCGCGGTGTTCAGCAACGAACTCCACTGCCTCATTACTTCTTCGCCCTGAGCTTCTAGCTCGGAAATTATAGTAGCATCATCCAGCTCGTGCAACGCGGGATTGGAATTTAATCTGAAAGAGGAAGAGAGGAATTATGATAATAATTTGATTTGACAAAAAAAAATATTTAATTGCAATGTTTACTTCTGTATCAGAGCTATTAAAAATTATATCGCTTAATGCTAACCGTTGCTGTTCCTCGTAGGAGCTCGCGTCGCTGCCATCATAATCTAACATTAAATCATCCGAGGCGATGGATTCGCAGGGCGATAAAGTGTCTACGCTTCCCGTGCGATGCAAACGCTGTCCGTGATGAGGACTGTTTATTACGCCTTTGATGTGGGCACCATCTGTAATAACGCAATTCATGTATATTGTGGTATATACAAATAATTGTCACTTTCGGTGTGTGAGACATAATATGCATACATGTTTAGGACGTCGTGATTTAAAATAAACGAAGTCGCTAGAAAGACATATACTTTTCAAATTAGAAGCACGTTATTAGATATTACGATTGTAATAATATATTTAATAAAGTACTTCTCATTTCTATTCATTTGATCATGCATTTAATAATCCCTTTAATCTAATCCCGTGTAGCAATAATATCCAAGTCTCTACAATATTGTCAGTGACGAAATATTGTATATTTAAATAAAAAATATCTATTTAGAAAAATATGTTTACTTTTAAGTTTATTAAAATAGTAATTATTGAAATTCAATAAGAACTTAGTTTAAATGTAATATGCACTTGGAGATAGAAACTCCAAAAATAGCATTGAAATCTGTACTCACTCGTCTTAGAGCTCGTCTCGACAAGAGTATTCTGGCTATTTTCGGTGACTACTTGACCCCCCATAGCGGACTGCGTTTCGACTCTCGCCCTCGAGTTGTTGTCATCAAAGATCAATCCGGGTTGATCCGCGATCTCATCGTCGAAGAACTCTCTACCCTCGGACAAGCTGAGCGAGTTGGAGGCGTTCGTCGGCGTACCCGGACCGTCCTCCTCGAGGGTATTGTCCGAACGTTCGTGTGCGTGTTCCTCGTCCCTCTTCGAGGGCTTGCCGTCCGATTGAGTGATGCTGGCGGTGGGACTGTCGAACAAGCTGTCAACCGGCGAAGTCTCGTCGTCTATCAAAGTGGTTGTAGTAGCGGCGGCGGCAGCGAATGCCGGATCCTCGATGGTAAGCAACACCGAGCGCAAAGCGTTCTTTGATGTTGCGCCGCTCTTCGCAGCAGCGGTGATCGCCTGCGCGTGCTGGGCGATGATGGAGTTGGAACGCTGGTACTCATCGCTGGAACTCAACGAATACTCATCCGCCATGGCCTCGCCGTGGCCGTACTCGGGATCGTCTGAGCTGGGTGGACTAAAGTCCGATTTAATGGACGGGATCTTCTCCGTGCGTGACCGATCCTTGTAGACCTTCTCCTCGCTCAGACCCTCATCGTAGCCCTCCGAGGACGTGGTGGACATTGACGCAGTCAAGTCGGTATATCTATTGTCCTTATTGACGATTCGCTGATATTGCGTAGCCCGTTCTCGCACGAAGCCGGTATTCAGACTGGCTGCGCTGGTGGCGAAAGACTTGGGCAGCGGAATCACCGAGATCTCCGTAACTGTGCTGTCGTCATCGCGGATGTCTCTCACGTCGAAACTCTTGCCAGTTACCACCATGCGCAGATTTCTCGGTCTGCCGACGCCGCGTCTTCTCAGGGAGCCGTCATCCATGTAATCTACCGATCTGAACCTGTCGTTGTCCTCCGGTCCGGTCGGCTGGCTACTGACACCCGAGTCCTCGGTCACCGAGCCCTCCTTCGAACTGGACGAGCCTTTCAACGTTGACGTGGATATCTTTCTGCTCTGGTTTGCCGCGGTCTTAGCGATCTTGGAGTTCGAGTCGTTCACCCGCACGGCGTACTGCGGTAGCGGTAGATGACTGGTGTGCAGCGTATACCTGCTAATAGGTTCCGGAATGCCTGAGACTCGTTTATTCGCGTCCGCGTGTGGTGCCATCGGATTACCACCGTACGCTGCGTTACTTGATTGCGACGAGCGAGACTTCGCCGGCGCTGTCGTACTGCACAAATACTGCGGCACGTGCGCAACGACTCTATTCGGCTGTTTGACAAAGTAGTTATCCGGTTGCTGCTGCTGTTGCTGCGAATATTGCTGCAGCTTCTCCTGATTGTAATGGCTGATGGTGTGGCTGCAGATGTCGCCGACCTTGTTCGTGAATCTCGCCTGCGGTTGTCGGTAGCCGAAGCGATTCGTCCTAACGCCGATCCCGCTCGAGTCTTTCTTCGGTGGCGCCAACCGCGGCGTCGACCGGCCGGATGACGAATTGTGGATCACGTTGTTATCATCGTCCATCATCCGCCTGCGATCCTGCTCTGGGCCGGCCGACTTTGATCGTGGATGCAGCAGACTCTTCTCGCTGGTGGTGCTAGTGGGATAGTTCGTTATCGGCATCGGAATCCCGCTGGCGGGCCGTCGCCGGAAGCCGAAAGACATTGCGGTGCCGCGCGTGTGCGACGTACCGCGCCTCGAAGAGCCCCGTAGATCGTTCTGAAATGAGAATTCTTCATTAGAAAAGCGAGATCCATTAAACGAGAGAATATCTACGTAAAAGAAAAAGTGAGAGACGCAAAACACGATGTACGAGAAAAAAAAAGATAAAGCGCGTTGTAGAAAATAGAACTGGAGTTACATACATACACACGTGCACGTCATTCTTATCAGAGATTTCTTTATCTCTTACGATACAAATCGCTTATTAAAAATGCAAGAAATCGTTCCGTTTATTACGACAAAGTTTTTCATGGGTCCTTGATCGGTCCGATTGGATCGCTATCGCGTTTCTGCAGTCCGCCGTCACGAACAAAGAATACTTTCTTATCAAGATGCAAGAACTAAAATTATCAGCGGCGTATCGTCGCTAGTCACGCATTAGATTATATCCGTAGAAGAAGATCGATATCCCGTCTAATTGAATTTCGACAACTAGATTGTGAACTTCGCTTTCAACCGATTACATATTATACATCTTGGCCATGGCTGAGCACGATTTCAGTCCTTTTATCCTTTTACTCTCGATTCGATATCCGTTCCTCTCGAGAATTTACTCAAGCATTAGGCTGCCAAATGCGCATAAATGCCACACGCTCGTAGGGTTTCGGGGTCTGTTCGACAAACCTTCTGCGTGGCTCCCGGCTGCAGCAATATTAATCGATATTCGCGTGCGGATTATATAACGGCACGGTGCCAATCCCACATCCCGCCGCGAACAAAGATCTTCGGAACAATGTACACGCGAGCACCGCATTGTCCATGATATCGAGACGACTGAGGAACGACGGCACGCGCCTCTCGGCGCGACTCGCGGAAGCCGTCCGAGAGCCACCGTACTGCGGTGCCGCAACTCCGTTTGAACTCCAGAAATAGCGTAACCGCGGCCGGCAATTCGACAAATCTGGTATCGCGCCTCGGGCTTGGTTAGTAAGGAGGCACGAGAACCCGCCGCGTTCAACAGCGACAGTTTCGCGACAACCGCAAATCGACCGCGAGGACGTCGTTCGGATGGTTGCGTATGTGGTACATCTTGCACAATTGAGGAACAACTGTAGAAAATCGTGCGTAATTATATCTGTAAAGCTATAAAACTAAAATCCAAGTCGTTAAAGATACATTTAGAACTTCTTCAGAATCATGTATCTATTAACGTTTCCAGATAATCGATATTAAAGATCAATTTCAGTTCCAGAAGCGAGAATCGCTTCACAATGAAACCTGTGATAAACCGACTTTGATAAACGAGAGAAAACCATGCGATCGAGGGGATCTCGATAAATGACACTCTAGCGATGATAATCCTGCCCAATTGTCACGCGCAACTGTAATGGCACCTTCGAGCAGGTTCCCCGAGAAAAGGAGAACGATCCGAAAGGTAGGACGAGATTCTCGGGCACATCCCTTACCGCAACGCCGGTGCCCTTCTCGTTCTCCAGCGAGTCGTCCTCACACCTCGTGCTGTGGTGCTCCATGACGGCTGGTTCCGGGCCAATGTCAGCCGGTCGTCGATCGATCTCTCACGGGGATTGACGGCCGCTTCACGTCGCCATACTCCGAATATATATTTTTAACCGGCGCGGAGGACGCGTTCTTATCGGGAGAACCGCGCGAGGAGGATCGAGATCTCTCTTTGCGGACTGTCACATCGTAAGGATGGTATACGACGACGAGGGAACGTGCGACAGTGCACCTCCGTCACCGTCGTCGTCGTCGTCGTCACCCCCGCGTTCCTCGCTCTTCCTCCGTCTCGCTCGTGCCTTCGCGACTTCGGCCTCGTAGTGCGAGACTCGGGCCGCGAAGGAAAGCGAACGCGAGGATCGATCCGGCCGTGTGCGCCGGCGTCGCGACGCCGACGACGCGGCCAGGGGCTGATTTTGCGCCGCATCCCGGCTTCCATCCGCTATACAGGGTGTTCCCCGATAAGGTGTGTCGGGCGAGAGGTGTGTCCGATTCGACTTGATTCTCGAAGGGACCGTCCGGTTTTCGTCGCTCAGGTGCATCCTGACTCGACGAGAAATAAATCTAGAAGTGATCCCTTGTGGTTCATTTCGTATTCTTTCCAGCAAGGTTTCCTTGAAGACGAATCGATTTCACGTCCCGTAAAAAAAGAGCTTCTCTGTCACCGATCGTTCTCGTTCGGGATGCACCCTGTATACAGCCTGGATGATTCAACGTCGCGACTGAGTGTGCGTCATTTGTAGCGCATCGTTATCAGCAGGAGTTCGCAGCACGGTGACGATTATGCAAAATCCACAAAACGGTTTCCTTCATGCGAACGGATTTAACGGCCTCATCGGGAAGAATTGCGAGAATCGCATTAAGCTAGCGCGAGTCAATCTGAATCAAGAAACATTGACATAAATCAGACGATTTGATTACGTAACGCTGAGTCTATAGAACTACTGGTCTTACGAAGAAGCAGAGTTTCAATTGGTGGATCGATATGATAAAAGTTTTCCTAGTAAATTCGGATTTCGCCTTGTCGTCTCTTTTATCCAAGCAGGAGCTTTGTAATCGATTTTGCTGATAAGGCGAACAGACCTCTGTACCTCAGGTCGCGATAACGTCGCGGACAAAGGAAGTTTCGCAGGTAGAACGTAGAAGTTCAGGCGATCGAAATAAATCGAGCGAACTTCCTTATCCACGTCGTTCATCGAAACTCTCGCGCACACAACAATCGTGTGCACGCGCGCGATCGTTTCACCGAAGGAAAGCAGGCGCTTCCGCTTCTGGACGTAGACATCTTGGGGAGATCTCCGGTCGAAAACCGGCAGCCCTTAACGAGAGGACATCCGGGAACAATGGAAAGAGGCGGCATCCGATCCGGCGTGTGATCTCGTGCGCCGTGCGAATCAGCACGACCGCGCGCGCGCGCGCGCGGGAGGGCGAGGCATTGCCGGGAGAGACAATGGGGAGAAAAGACGAGAGTTCTCCGCCGGCGCGATTTCTCCTTCTTCGCACCTGAACCGTGCACGCGCCGAGAATTCTCTCCGGCCGGCATCCCCCAGAGTTCTCTCTCGGCTTCCGGCGCGGAGCTGCCGCGGAACCGGCACGCGTGACGATGAACAATGGAAAGCACGTCGCCGTCGGCCGAAACGAGATCGGTCGCGTGAATCGCGGCGTATCTCCCGAGCGAGCGTAAAAGTTCTCACACGGGGACACGACGGTCCTGTTAAGGGGACAAAGCTTCAAACGAACCGTTTCGCAAGCGGAATCATACGAGTCTGTGAAGTTGATAGTCCGAAATGCGAATTCTTACAAAATCCCATTGGCATTTGATTGTTCACAATTTGTCCATAATTACTTTTCATTTACACTTGCAAAAAAATATTATAAATAAAATTTCGTCATCAATACTCCTAAATACGTTTTTTTTTTTTTGCAAAAGTCAACGTTGATTACTGAATATGAACATCGTCGGGCAATTCGCGTTCCTACACTGAGAAAAATGTTTTGTATTATGAATCAAAAGTTTTGTTGATATATATCCAAAAAATTGTTCAGTTGCTATAAACAAATGTTATTTGCTTATATCTTGTTAAATCGTTTTGGTTTAGCGAACAAAATAGTTTTGTTCTCTAAACAGTTCTGTTTTGTGCTCTAAACCAAAACTTTAACAAGATATAAGCAAATAACATATTTGTTTACAGCAACTAAATAATTTTCTTGGGTATATATCAACAAAACTTTTGGTTCATAATGGAAAACATTTTTCTCAGTGTACACTGCAAATTCCTATGGATTGCCACTGCTCCTACTCAATATTCGGTTAACTAAAACAGTGAGATAAAATTAGCAACATATTGAATAAGCCTTCCTCGATATGTTGTTAATTTATCTAATTTAACTTCCATGCTAGTCAAAATTTTATTTTCTTTTTAGACAAAATTAATGAAATGTTGAGTAGAAGCAGTGACGACCCATGGAATAGTTAAAAATTACTCAAATTGAGTATAATTTGACACTACGAGTTTAACAGTGTAGAGAAGAAATGGCGAGTTGAATGCTGAAACGTGAATTAATAAACTTCGTCGAAATGCGGAATCGACTCTTCGACATTTACGGATCAATCTTTTTTAATCCGCACGCCTTCACAAACAATTAATATGCGAATATGCAGAGTCATTTCCTACAAGGCTATACTTATACTGCTCCAGAGAGTGCATCGACACTGAACAAGACAGGCAAGCCTAGGTAATCGCTATTAAAGCGACTTGCGTTTCATCACGTCACGTCCGTCCAAAGATAATTAATTCGTTGCGATTCTTGCATGAGAAAGTTAACGCGAGCCGCGAAAGTGGAGATCGGCATAACTCGCGGGATACATCGAGATACCTCCGACAGTCGAACTTTTCTTAGATTAATCGTTAGAAGAGGCATTCAAGCGTTCCGAGCGATTACGCAGGGCTTATCTGCAAATCGTATATCGAAAGCGTAGACTTCAATCGTGAATGATCGTCCGAAGGGGAGGGTCGGTAATAACAATAAATTGTAATATCTGCTAGCGTCGAAACCGTACGAGCATTTCTATCGTGCGAAATAAAACTGACATTCTCAGATGAACGCCAAGAGATAATGACTTTCAGCGTCATTCAACGTTCTCGCTTTACGAGCGAAACACGAGTCGAACGCAATACTTGGTCACGCGTCGGCGATCCTCGTTTTTTACGGAAAGGAACAGAACGAGTCGCACGACGTTTGGCGTTTGCGAATGATCTATTCGCGGGCGAAGCGCGATCCCGTTGCGGGTGGAATCGCGCGTTTGAGGAAGGGCGTTGAACCTCGACGTGGCCTTCAGCCTAGCCGCCCGCGCGATCAGCTGGATTGTCCGCTATGCGCCGCGCTTACATCCGAGTATACTTGGCACAGAGTTGCACGTACATTCATACATACATGCATACGCGATCCCTCGTGGATATTGCGTAAATGCAATGTAACGGCAAAAGCCAGGGACACGCTCGACGTCGACGGTGAACGCGGACCTTGAAGTTCAACGTCCAACGGTGACTATAGACGCTCTTATCAGGCTTCGAACGGATGACGACATCGCATAGATATACAGACAGCACGAGGCTTACCTGTTTCTGGGCCTTGTCCATGATACGGTACGAGGGCGAATTGTGATGACCGGATGCTGCGACGACGGCGCCCGCCTTACGAGACACGCATTGCCCCATATAGATCCGCCAACCTTGTCCCGACACCGAACGCTGTCCAACATAAAAATGTGCATTAGTAATAGCGCTTTGTAAGCGCGCGTTCATGCGCTCACGCTAATTGTTAAAGCCGTACAGAAGAGAGCACGTAAAGAGACCGAGATACCACCCGTGTAAATTAGTAGGCGAGAGCTTTTTCGTTAACACGCTATTGTACGCCCGCCGACGACACGTATATAGCGGAAGGAGTTAAATTATGCGTGTAACAGTCCTCATCCCGATTGCACACCTGCCTTCCCATTCACCTTCATTAATATTTCACTTCGCTTCGGTCGATCAACGACGCGAAGAATTTTCGATGGAATCGAACGGAGCGAAAATCATATTGAGCGAAAAGAAAGTATAGGCGGCCGGAGGGATATGCGGCCAAGGTGCCGAGAAGTATAGACAAAGTACCGCCACCAGAAGTAACATGTAAGTCCGGGAAAAGTTTCGCGCTGATCGATACGTAAAGCCTGTTTCGAAAGGAGAAAATGCGCGATTTAACCAGAGCCACCGGTCGAGGTATGTCGGGGTACATCATCTATGATTACCTTTCGCGTTACGGCACCAGTTCTCAATCTTGCAGGTCACGAACCGAACTCGCGTCCCCATTCGATGCACCAGTATTGCGTTATACAGAGTGTCTCCAGGAGGAGACATTAGCAGCAAAACCCCCGAGAAAAAAAAAAGTAAAACGTGTCACTTTTGCTCGCCGAAAAATGTAAAACGCGCTTTCGCTCGATATTTGGGTTCCTTCTTGACACTAAAGGGACCTCGAAAGAATATTTAAAAAGAAAATCAAATAGATATGTGTATTAAAAATAGAGAAGACAGACGTTTAATAAAATATTTAATATCCCTGATAGATTATTCAGAGAATATCACGGCAAGATAAATCCGTAAGGGACGTGATGGCTAAATTCGGAAAATAGGACGCAGATTTTAAAGAGCCGAGTCTCTCGAGCGTCGCTCTCGTCGAAAATTCGGCACAGATCGAACGCAGATGGGTATTGACCTACAAGCGCAGAGCGTAATAGTGACTCACTAAACATTCAATCTCTTATAAGAGATGAATACCATGAATACGTTATGTAAATATATTATATATGCGTTTTAAAAATTTCATATTACATTTATTTATTTATATACTCTCATATGTAATATAAAAATATATGAGAATACATTTTATATATTCTCATATATTTCCATATTACATATTACATAAATATTATATTTAATATAGCTCATTTTTAATGCAAAAATATTGACAGCGACTAACTTCCTTCACACGTGGATGCCTTGAAGTAACGTCCAAGCCTACCGACTTCGAAAAACCGTGTACCGTAGGGAGCGTTCGGGGAATTTTTTTCGAAATGCATAGATGGTGAAAGGTGACCGGTGTGCTACGATCTCCAAATGTAGGACGATAAATGGCTCTGGCCCGCTTTGTCGTAGAGAGCATTGCGGATTACATTAGCTCGCGTGGGATCGTCGGATAGAGAAGGATAATTCTGATAACTCGAGGATTCCAGAATCCGAAGCGAAGGGGCCCAGAGATACAGATGCATCGAAATCTATGACAGTGTAAAATATATAACATCAAAATCTAAGATAATATAAAATACATAATATTGAGGATCATCTTGCATCATCGTCTTCGTATCGATCGGCTTTATTACGTCGTCGTAGAAAATTTATCCCTCCATTAATCTGAGCAAGTAAAGCGGGAAAATCTCTTTATCAAAGCTCCTTGATAAAGGGAATCGACGGATTACTCTCTGGATGAAAAAAAGTACCGAAGCTTAACTGTTTTGCCGTGAGAATTTTGTTCGCCGCTTCATTCAGTGGAATATCGCAAAATCTTCCGCAACAGCCTAACGACTTCGAACGTTTTTGATTTACCGTACGGAGCGACGGGGAAGCGATCGCCTCTGCATCGCGACCGGTGCCTCTCGCGTGCTGCGCCGTAAACGTATGGAATCTGACCTTTCTTGTGCCGCATTCGACTCTCGCGCGAAATTCTCCGCTTACCGTTAGCACGAAACGTTAGTGGCTATCGCGAGGTACCGGAGCAGGGTGCCTCGACAGGTGCGTATAAGCTCTCTTAATTGATGCGTTTTCATTACGTTACTTCTTCCTGGGGGATAATCGCCTGGAGGATAACAAAAAACTTGCACGATTTCCGCGATATTCAAATGGAACACCAACCGTCCGCTGACTCAACAGATCGTTTATTTCGCATTATTCGTCGATTCTTTAGCTCGTAACGGCCTCACAAAAAAACCGGGGGACGAATCGCCATCCGTATATTGGACTTTGGATCCTGAAGTCTTCGGATCGTGCGGCTCTTTCTCGGAACAGAGAATCTTTCCTCGCAAATTCCCCTCCTCGGATCTTTAAATCTCAGGCTGCTCCGTCGTGAATGGAATATTTTCCACGAGGCTCGAGAGTAAAAGGAGCAGAAGACAGATTGCGAAAGAAGATAGAGAGAGAGAAAGAGAAAGAGAGAGATAGCGAGATGTGGTTAGTAATGCCAGGAAACAACGTGCATGCACCTCTCCCCGTTTCCCGCGGATTAGAAACATATGCGGATTCCCGGACGACACCGCGTCTCCGCGATTCCTTACTCACAGAAACGCAAATCCCTGCGGTTTTATGCCTGGCCTGCCGTAGAGTAATCTCGAATACACTGCAAAAAAATCAAGTCGTCCACCTTCAGGCGAGGGTCACAAAAACACGCCGCCTTCTCGTTCGCGGTGTAGATGTTATCGTCGAAGGGTGGTTTCGGCGGTTTGAAAAATATCAAAATCAAAAGCGCGAAAAACTCCGAAACGTAATCTAGTCACCGACAATCTATTCCGGCGAATGACAGGACAGCGTCGTCAACGCGGCCGTCTTATCTCCCGCTATCAATTATCATCTTTCGGCGTATCTCCGTCCGCGTCAACGGACTATCTCGGCGGCTACCGTGACGTAACGCATCGCTGAGCATACATGCGTGCACGTCACGTTTATTTACGTGACGCGGATTAATTTGCGTGGCCGGTCGTTTCGAAAGCGTCGGGATCGAGCGAGGCCCCAGAATCACTATCGCGAGGAAATCCCCCCCGGTGACGGTCCGTTTCCGACTGTTTTTCCCGCGGGTGAGGTTAAGGGACGCGACTGACTCGCGTCGCAGGGATGACCCTTACCTCTTCCGCAGTTGAATCTCCCGGGTGAGTCGCGCGGATACGTGGTACACATCGTAGGAACTGAACGCGGGGGTGGAAAGAGGCACCTACGAGCAGCGACGCACGGGCGACCGTGCGTGCATGTCACCGCGATTTGCACGATTCGGACGGGGATCGACGACGACGAGGATGACGACGACGGGGGTCCCGGGTGCCGCTGAAGCTCCGAGTAAACACGACTCTCGCTGAATCGCCGAGTGGTTCCTTCCTCTCGGCGTTCGTTCCCTCGTCGAGGATGCGCTGGCGCACTTGCACGCTTCTCGGCAGAGTAATGTCACACGTTCGCGAACGCCGTGCTGTCAAAAGCGTTCCTCGCGCGAGCGATCACGTAGCGAGTGTGTGCACGGGACGGCAAGTCGAGCCGAGCGGAGCCGAGCCGAGCCGTGCCGCGCCGCACCACCTGTCACTCGGATTCGATAGCACGGGACATGCGTCGTGCGCGACGTCATCCCGTCCCGCGCGCCGCAGCTCCAGGCCTCTCGCAGGGAACCCAAAGTGCGGAGAGTGCAGCACGGTGCAGGTGAAAGGAGTTGCGCCTCGTCGTCGGCCTAACCTCACTTTCGCGCCTCGCCGAGGTTACGTAAAGGCGTTTGTATTATATTATCCTGAATAATGAGCGCGACGAACGTCGAGAAAGTGGACGAGGATGATCAGTCCAAGGCGGTGATGCTGTTCGGCCGGGACATCAGGAAGATTCCCTGCTTCAAGGAGAGCATGCTGACCGGCATCTACAGCGGCCTCGCGGCCGGCCTGGCTACCTTCATGTTCACCAGCCGCGTGAAGCTGTCGACGAACGTGGCCATGGGTTCCTACATGAGCGTCGTCGTGGTTTACTGGTGCTACTGTCGGTACAACTACGTGATGCAAAAGTACGCCCTGCAGGACCTGCAGAATGTCCTTCGGCTAAGGTCGGCCAGCGGCACGGAGGAGATCACGGAAGCAGTTCAAGAGGAGAAAAAGCTGATGGATAAAATAAAATCATAACAATCCGTCACCGATCACTAAAAATTTTCAAAACAATGTACAATAATAATAAAGACATTATGCAATTGTTATATACTGTGATCATAACACAGTATGTGGTGTAATATGATCAAGATTATTGTATTGTTTGTAACATGCATGCAAAAGGATGCCTGAAGAATGTCTGAGTTATCTTTAATTTGTTACACTGTATATAACATTTACACATTAATTACATGTCCATGAGATTGTTGATTCGTTTGTATATGTATAAAAATGTTATTTTTTTAAACATTGACGGCAAACTCATAAATTTAAACATTACATAATTGTAATCGTAATAATAAATCGTAATTTAGGCACACAACTACACATTGTATTATATTTTAGCTAATTTATAGTGTGGAAAAATGATTGTTGTTTGATACAAATATATTTGATACAGTACACAAAATTGTACTGTATAATAAAATTATTTTTTAAATTAAAAGTATATGTTTAATTTTCCTTTACACTCTGCAAGCACATACACATGCCGTTATTAAATGAATCTAAAGTTATTTCTTACATTTCTATTCAATTTTATGTGATATGGGATTTTGTATAAATTATAAAAATCACATTTTTATAATGGTGTAAAGCATATTCGATAGATAATTTCCTTTATTTTGATTCAAATTTCTATAAGCTCTATGACGGTTTTCAATAAAACGTAAATAATCTATAGTGACCTCTGAGATCCTCGCGAATACGAATGAAATCGTTTCTACAGCACTACAGTTTTCGGAGCCGCGATTCCAACGCATTACACGGCGTAAATAAAATGCGTGAATGTAATAGAACTAACATTTTGAATCAACCAAAAATCTATATATAATAAAGGACATTAACGAACAGTTGGATAGTAATTATGTCTCAAAACGACACGAGTGATGATGAAACTGGCTTGCAAACACCACAGATATTCCTCAGCGCGACTTCTCAGGGCAGCCGTAACAATTCAGGTACATGTAAGGATAACAGAATCTATTTATATCAACCCCCAGGACTACAAGCTGTGTTTTCGCACACGCGATATGAGGAGTCTGAATTTCTAAACTTGATGAAATATTTTTATATACACCTCGAATAAAGACACGTGTTTCTCGCAGTTTTTTTTTTCTAGGCGAAGATATAAAATAATTCTAAGATTAAATTCAAATCCGTTGGTTAAATTGCAAAATATAAAAGAATAAAACTATTTTTAAGAACGCATTAGCAGCTTGTAATTTTCGCTGAATCAGAGAAACGCGTTTGTGCTCCTGGGGTCTCTCTTGCAATCTGAATATAATTAATTCCGTAACGAATACTCTCATAGTTATACGTAGCCCGAACAGTCCCGCTTCCTCCGTTTCGAGTTCTGTGATATTCGGACAGATTCCCGAAGAAGTGCTGCGCGCATGGGATCAACTGCCGGAGGCGATCCGCCTGGATCCGAGTTTGGCGGTCTTTCAGAGGGAATACGATCGACTAGTGGAAACGAGGTGAGCGAAATAAAGAAAGATGAGAATGATGAGAAAGAGTTTCTAAATAACGTGTTTCCAGATCTTACAATGTGAAACAAGACTGCCTAATTGTAAATATGTCTCTCGAGAAACATAACGTGATACCAACTAGGTAAGTCATATTTTTACATACCGCGACTGAAGAGGGAACACAATAATTCTACGGATTCCTAGAACAAGCAAACGAGTAATAAAATCCTGGTATCTTCACAGCGCGCAAAATCAGAGCAATAACGATGAAGATGGACAAGATGTGCAAACGCAAGAGAAACAGAGACCATTTTGCCGTTATATGAAGTTAATTGTGCTCTCCTGCTGTTGGCTACTATTCACAGTAAGAAATTATCACACCGATGTCAATTAACAAATGTCCCATGTCGATTATTATTGCAGATGATACTGATGTTTAAGAACGAAAGGACTGAGACGATGCATCAGTTGTCTGTGTCTAGCGGAGAAAATAAGAGTATCCTTTCAATCGATCGGGAAATTTAAATTTTTGTCTCTTTAGAGTTGGGATTCGAGAGAAACGAAATTTCATCGTAAATTATATAATAATGTCAATCAATCGGGATACTCTCATCTCCTTAATGATATATAGATTATCAAATCAACGAGCATGTTACAAACAAGTTGATCAGCGTAACGATGGAAGGACCATTAATACCGTCGACCAAAAACAAGCATTATTTACCTGCGAATTTATCCACGCATTATTTAATGGTATGGCTGCAGCTTCTGGTGGACGAAAAACCTAATTCATGGCTCTCCTCGACCAATCTGGAGAACTCGAAGGTGTTTACATCTTTAAACGCATGTTTTGTTGGAAAATTATTCCGCGTACATTCACGTTTGCATCGTACGAACACAAAGCCAAAATTAACTGATTCTAAAACATAAAAAGAAGATAAGGAATCAGTTATATTCATAAATTGTTCTCCGATGTTTCAAACAGACCTTCAGTCTTCCTTTTTATAAAACATTTTATAGACCTTTTATAAAAATAATATATACATTTTATAATATATAAACATTTTTATAGACGTTTTATAAAAATAATATAAGAATCTTAATTATATTGTATATTGCGTGTATTTATCCAAATAGCTAAATTTGTCGAAAACATTTGCTAATATTTTGCTTACTGCGTAATTACTAAACTAGTTACTGTGCAATATTTGCGATTGTTAGCTGCAGAACATAAGCAACGTGTGGATCTTGCCGGTGCTGCCTGAGAATTTGATGAATATCTTCCCCGATCAGAGGCAACAGAGAACTTTCCAAGTAAACGTCGACAGCGAGTGCGTTATTTTATATTTTACTCAAATTTAACGAAAATAGTTTTTGTAAAGTACTTGCTACAAATTTTATCGGCAAAACGCCAGCAGAAATATCTCAGAGTCTCTCCTAGCAAAACATGTTTTGTTTATAGGACGCTGTCGCATGGCAAAGTGTTCATCAAGCTACACACAAATTCAGAATCTAGCCTTTCGTTTTCGATAGCTTACGATTTGTCGCCAATAAATGCCAATACCGGGATACCGTACGCCGCTTTCATTCTGATTGGTTTATACATCTTGATCATTTTCGAGGTAAATCGTATACGCAAATTAAGATGTATTTACTTCTGTTTCCTGATTCCTAAATATTTTATCACGTTTAATCGAATCAGGTCGTGCACAGAGCTCTGGCCGCTATGCTGGCGTCCACAATGTCCATAGCGACATTGGCATTTCTAAATGAGGTACACGCAAATATATCCTCTTCTAATTTTCACGTTTGCGATGGAATTTTTTTAAGAGACATATTTAAAAAGTAACACCTTGTGCTTTAGCGACCGAGCATGGCCGAACTGATCTCTTGGATAGACATGGATACGCTGCTGCTATTGTTTTCTATGATGGTGTTAGTTGCCATCATCGCCGAAACTGGGATATTCGACTGGCTGGCGGTCTACGCTTACAAAGTGAGAAAAAGAAATTGGTTAAAGTGAAAGAATTAAAGCGGTCCTGAGATGCCTTTATTCGCTATTCAATTTTTAGATAACCGCAGGAAGATTGTGGCCGTTGATAATGGCCCTCTGCTTCTTCACCGCGTTTTTATCATCACTGCTGGACAACGTAACGACTGTGCTATTAATGACTCCGGTAAGTATTAGATTGTGCGAGGTGATGGAGTTAAACCCGGTGCCAATATTGACTGCCATGGTGGTTTACTCCAACATCGGAGGTGCCATGACGCCGGTCGGCGATCCGCCGAATGTCATTATCGCTTCCAATCGAGATGTTAAGAACGCCGTAAGTTACATGAAGCTGCGTCGCTTAGAAATAACAGATTACGTCTTCAGTTGACTTGATAATTAATTATATCGTAGGAAGTCGATTTCGGAACGTTCTCGTTGCACATGAGCATCGGGGTGATATTAGTGTTGATTGTGGTCAGCGCGCAGATTCGCTACATTTTTCGAGACGTCACGGTTCTTAGATTCGACGAGCCGCAAGATGTGCAGGTAGGTTGCATCGCAAATTACAAATTATACTGCAAATCGTAATCTCGATTGTCCACCCGCAGGAATTGAGGCACACAATCGCTATTTGGCAACGAGCGGCGGCCAGTCTATCCAATTACAGCAAAGATGAGAATCTGGTGAGGGAGACGTTACTGAAAAAAGTGCAACGTTTGTTGTCGCAGCTAAAGAAGAAGCTAATCACAGGGAGCGCGGCGTTAGAAAAGTACAAGACCACGCTCGAGGAATTACAAGAAAAGGCAAGTTGGATAATCCTTCGTCTATCGACGGCTATCATATTCGGATTGTGATTGTCCGTCACAGCGGCATTTCGCACATTTTTTTACAAGCGTGTTTCTTTTCCAGTATCCTATTAGGGACAAGTGGTTGCTTGCAAAATCGGGATGCGTGTTGGCCTTCGTTATTACGCTCTTCTTCCTGCATAGTTTGCCTCATTTAAATCTGTCTCTGGGCTGGATCGCTCTGATGGGCGTTCTGCTGCTTCTGATACTGGCCGACAGCGAGGATTTCGACGGTCTCATGGCGCGCGTCGAATGGAGCACCTTGTTATTCTTTGCATCGCTGTTCATTCTCATGGAGGTAGCATCGGGGAAAGTCTACAAAGATTTCTATCAATTTTAATATAAATTTCTCGAGACGGAGAAATCAGTCTTCTCGAACTGAAAGGAATCCATGGAAAATTTTAATAGCATTTAAAAAAATTCTGTAGGCTCTCTCGCGCTTGGGTCTCATCACCTGGATCGGCAAAAAAACCGAGGATTTCATTCTAACGGTCAACGAGGAATCCCGATTAGCCGTTGCTATATTGCTGCTGCTCTGGGTGTCGGCTTTCGCTAGCTGTTTCGTCGATAACGTACCGCTCGCTACCATGATGGTGAGAATCGCGACGAATCTTGCCCAAAATCGCGAGCTCGGTCTGCCTATGCAACCTCTGGTATGGGCTCTGACGTTCGGGGCTTGTATGGGAGGTAAGAAATTTTCTAGATCCGACGATCGTCCTAAAAAAGCTGAAACTGCAAATCCGAAACTGCAAAATTCACCATGAATATATTATCCTTTGTATAACATTATGATTCACACGATTGCATCGGATTAATCAGAGGCCATGCTCCGAAAACTGGCGCTTCAAGCCACAACGCGAGAACGCCAGTTTTTCAAGTTCTCGCATGACTGAATAGTAGTGTTGTTTAGCTGAACAGTTATGTTTATAGGAAATGGAACTTTAATTGGAGCTACTGCCAACGTTGTTTGCATGGGCGTCGCGGAACAACATGGCTATAGATTCAGTTTCATGCAGTTCTTCAGGTAAGTGAGACCGCGAGGTCAACGTTACGTCTTGCGGTTAATGGAAAATGTGTCATCGCGTTTCGAAGATCTTGTCATTTCCCGTCATTAAAGTGATAATTAGAGGCTGGAGCTACATGATTGTCTCGATGTATTACAGGGTAGGATTTCCTATCATGTTAACGAGTACCATAACAATTATGGTGTACTTGATGATTGCCCACGTCGTCTTTGACTGGAACGGAAAATAAATAGCAAAGACATATGAGTGAGGATCGATTTAATGTACAAGAAACAGTGGTACTTGTACTCGTAAATATATTATATAATTTTTTTTAAAAGCGAAATATTTATTACATAATATTGCCGAACATTCTGTAAAGTATTATTTATTATATTACTGTCTCGGCGCACCGCTGCGCGTGAGGCACTGCCGTGCCTCTTAATAAAGAAAGAACATAAGCTGTGGACAAAGTCGTTTTACACTTTCAATATTTCTACATATGTTTATATGAAACTGCAAAAAATTTGTATAATTCTTTGTACAGTCGAACCTCTCTATTCTTCCTCTAAATCTCGTTCTTAGTCTGACACACGTGTAAAATAAAAATGTTATACGTTTTGTCTTTCATTTGCTTTTTTGTAAAAAAATTATGCATGTAATCACGTGATCACGTGATAAACATGCAATAGAGAAAGCACTAAAGAATTTCAATTTACAAGAGGAACAACATAAAATAGAAGAGCGTTCTGCTGTAAAATTAATCATGTCATATGTATCATAATTGTGAATCTCACAATTATGATACATATTGTTATTGCAATAAGAATTATGTTTTCAAAATCTTTTCAGCTATTTGCCTTTAAATACCAAAACTCAATGATAATATTAACGTAAAAGATTACAATTGTAATTGCAAAAAGGTTTAATGATCACACAAAATACACATATATGCTAGACAATTCGTTGAAATATTTTTATTAAAAATGAGGCTCCTTGGGAGAAGAGAAATAGATCTCAATTCCAAAGAATGCTGCCTGGCGGATTTCGACAAAATCAAATAACTTATCATAAGCTTACATTTATATCCTCCTAATTGTACATGCCTAATAATTTAGCGTAATACAGTCGCACTCGAATTCAACTGAACCGTCAAAACCTATTTCTTACAAAAACAATATACTAATAATTGACAGTAAATTATCGCGTGATGCATCGTTAACATGGAATTTATTAAAACTTATTAAAGTATAAACTTAAACATTATGAGCATCGAACTCATATTTACTATATTTGCCAAACCTGTTTACGTTCAGCAAACAACGTCTAGAAATTGTGTACACACAATGTACGAAACAAAAATTTCTCATAATCGGTAAAAAAAGTTGCGTTTGCTGCAAAAATATCGTATTTACATGAATAATATATATAACATATTAATAATGTCACGTTAAAAACGATGTCTCTGCTTTACTGTAATCCTGTTATCTGTAAGTACTACAATTTTTGATGCGTCAATTTGTTTCTCTTCCATTTCCGTAAAATTCTATTCTCATACGTGCACGGCAAAAGCGACATACTTTTATACAAGTCGTATGTTTTGGATTTTGAAGCTTCGGTAATCTGCAAAATAAAATCTATAAATTAACCGTTTATAATGCTGATTAAAATCATTTAGGCATACCCTGAATGTTGTACCCCGCAAAAATTGCAGAAAGGTATTGCTGAAACATTCCATGAAAAATTGTCACGTGAATGAGTAGTCCCACAGGTATAACGAAGGAAATGATCAGTTTGAGAAAAATTTATCTTAAACATGACTGGTCAATTTTACTACACAGTTACACTATAGATTATATTTGTATGAGTCTGATTTTATGCGATTATACAATGTTTTCGTCAAGTCATGCCTACGCTTCACCGAGATATAAATCGTAAACGAAAATCTGCGTCCGCGCTGCATCTGCTATCGCGAAAAAGAAACTTAACTTTAAAGAAACGAATAAAATCCAGATACTTAGCACAGTAAAGGCATTCTTCGAGCTCGTGTAACTACCTGAGATATCTTATACAGTTTTCAGTCGTTGAAACGCACAGATTCCTATATAACACTGCTAGACTACTTAATACTCGGATATACCGCCAGAAAACATACACGAGCTAGCTAACGAAGTGTATCCCAGTTTAGGAATAAAATGTTTGAGATCTGATTTTAAAAACATACTGATTTGGAGAACCCGACATACGTATCTCTCAACGGAACATTATATACACTAGTTGTGCGGAAAAATTCTTAAAAAAAAAAAATACGAAACTGAGAAAAATACGGAACGATACAAAACTGAGAGGGCAAAAATCGCGAAGGATACAACTGGGATGAGATATGTAGTATCGCGTATATGTTTTTCCGAGCGGTGTAGCAGTCTTATATATTCGATATTCTAACGGTACAAAAAGAAAAAACGCACACATCCACAGTAAGATAGCGCCGAAAGCAACACCTAAAAACGTAAAATATCAAACGTTATTCTATCATCCTTAATATTGCGATTAAATCTTTGATTTTCCGATGATGATACATGAAAAGGAGAGGAAACAAGTCGGAGTTACGTTCTAGGTATTGCTGACGATGTTATTACCTCAAAGAAACGATGGAAGAAGCAAGTCCTTACATTAATTATTACAACAAACCATGCAGTATTAGTAGCACTTGTGGAATGCCTGTCACGAGATTGGTTTGTATATGTGCCGAGGCGCGTATTAACAAGCGTATGATAGTTCTGTTTTCCGGAAATACTTCATCGAGAATAGCGACGCGCATATTTACACTCTTTGCAAGTGTACGAGCACAAAGGATACGAAAGCTCCTGTAAAGAGTAAGTACAAATTATTCAGCCACATTTATTCACCGGCAATGAGGTAACTAGGAAGTGCGTTTAGATGGCAAGTGTGTGCAAATAACAAGTAAAGTATAAAGTTCCCTTAAAACCTAATAAGACTTAAAAGAATCCTCTCGAGATCTTAGGGTAGTGTTTTACACAGTAATTCATCAGAAACAGTACGCCTAAATAATTTTCTCTAGATTTGAAGATAAATTTATAGAATATTTAGACATATTTCTTAGTTCCTCAACGAAATTATGACTTATTGTCCATTTAAATTTTTGTTTTTGTTATAGAATAATATCCTTCAGCTCAAAATTCTTCATAAGGTGACATAGCTAGAATAATTTCTTTTACCCAATAATTATTGTGCATTAAACTATATTTCGACTAAATTACAATTTTGATCGTTTCGATATATCAAGTAAATTAAGATAATTATACTTGATACTAAAACTTTAATATATAAGAAATGAAGAATATATCATTCTATTAAATAAAATCAAAAATTTCAAAAAAGACTTCTGTATCACATTTATATCTTAAATTATATTAATATAAATTATATTAAGTTATACAAATCTTATACAAACATTCGTAACCTTTATCTTCAAATCTAAAATATTAATCCAACTAGTTGTACTATTTTTGGTGAATCGATTAATATATTCTTAAACAGTATAGAAATTATTCGAAGATATATATGTATATGTACAGTAGTTTCCATACATATTAGCGATTAACGATCTCTCTCATTCTCACATTTATTTACTGGACTAAAAAAAATCTTACTTGAACTAAGCATCATCAAATATAAAATGTAACATATTTGTTTTGTTTGCAAGAGATTGTACGTTCAATATTTCCACACTTTAACCCTTTACACTCAAATCTGTGTTATCAAATAATGAAAGATTAGCAGAATCATGAAAATTTTATCAAGCATAATCTTAATAAACTTTAATATGTTTACTGCTTTTGATGAGTTTTAAGCTATGAAAAGTATAATAGACATTAAATAATCATAATGCAATGATAATGATATCGCTGTAACAATGAATGGAAAGGGTTAAAGATGATGAAGTCATTATGGCTGTGTATTTTTGTTTTACTTCATAACATTAGTAGGAATACAGGGAATATGCGTGTTTCCAAGTATCACTAAGTGTACAGATCATCAATCCAAAAGAACGTCCATTTTCAAAGATTTTTCACTATTAATTATTCTACTAATATCATAATATACATGCAAACGTAACGCAAAAATGACTTTTAATCATATGCTTATAGGTATGACGAAGAAAGAATGTATGATACATAACTACTTTAATTTATAGATAATATAGCTTGACATTTAACGTATTATACGCGCAATTGCATTTTTCACAAAGACTTGGTAAGAATCTTTCAAAACAGACATTTCTCGTAAATTATAAAATGTATGTAAAAAAAATTAAGTGTAACGCAAAGGCTTACGAATTACAGATCATCCTGTGTAAAACTATATAAGATTCCATTCGAGCGGCCCTTTTCCAGTGTGTGTAGTGCATTTGTAATAAACCTGTAATTGCATTTACATACTATGGCAATGTAACTTGTCATGTTCATAATTCAGGATGATTTTAATAAATAGCCGCCAGTTCCTCTTTTCTGGATGAAGTATCCCTCGACCTATGTTTGCGTCATACATTCGGATATATATACAATTTACCTACGGAACGTAATCGACCGAATAATTGCCTCACACCCATCAAACAATTAAAACATCTCGATGCGGATTTACAGGGGACTGAAATATACGCGATAATAGCTAATATTCATAAAAAAGTTGTACTTTCTCGCACATTGTGTCATGCTAACACGAAATAAAAACACGTTGATTAAAACAAGCGCAAGAGACATCTGAATAACAGGTAATGCCACAGAGTGCTTTACAACATATGCCCCTAATGTATTATTGCTCTTTGCACTTTTCAAAATGTTCGAAACGTCGCTGGTTTTCCTATTCCTAAAAACTCGTGTAAAAGTCGCTTGATATCGAAACCCAACCAAGCCAACGACACAGCTTAGTAAAATATGCCTGTCTCCGAGTACTTAGAATAGATTCTAACTCATTTCAATTCGAATTAAGACAAACGGATCGCAATGCGCGATCGTTTCCGATTCTCTCTTTTATCATAAGATATCGTTTCACGGATTTATGTCAAGACTTCGTAAAATAGTGATGCCTATACTATAGCGACGAGACTGTATATTGTCATTAAAAATATTATATTTTCACGTGGATATTTTGGCAAGCATGCACGTCGATCTGGAAGATCTTTCCTTTTCATTTTCTTTTTCTAAGTGACGAGACCAAATGAAAGTCGATTGTATGAGAGCTAATGACAACTACGAGAGGACGGCTCGCAGTCTTTTCCAACGTGCTTCCCATTGAGACTTATTCCTGACGGGATTCCAATCGAACGCAAACCCAGGACTGGCTGTACTTTTATTTGAATAAGCAACGTTGCTGTGGCTAAAGTCCGAATTGAGATTGGCCAGGTCGACAGTACTTAAAATTCGTACGGCGGACGAGAGTCGAAGCTTACTAATTGGGGAGCTAAATACCAATTTGCGGCCTTGCTTACTGTTGTTGCTGATGTCTCCAATACTGTTACAACTATTACGATCGTTCTGTAATTGTTTTACTTTGCGGGAATATTCGGCGAGAAACGATTTCGCCATAGATCATTGTCGATATGCCTGCGGCGATATGCCATTCCCAGGAGTCACGTAGTCACCGATCATCAGGCTGGGATTCACTGGGTAATGAGAAGTGTTGCCGAGGACCAGCGATTGCTGGAAAGTAACACCAAGCTGTAGCGCGAAAGTCACGCAAGCAGACGTATTGCTTTAGTGTCCGTCTCTCACGTAAATTTTATTAAATGTATAGCAAACACTATATGTATAATATATATATACTCTATATACTATATATATATATATATAATATATACACACGCGTGCATATTGTAATTGTATTTTTTAGCGGAATAATTATTTCATGCTTGTATGATTTCGTTTAAAACATTATTCTAAATAAAGTAATTTTTTATATTGCTTTGATAGCTTATTGTAAAAATGTGACTTGTCGAATTGTACTTACAGTGGCAGGTGACGTAAACATATTTGGAGTTATTCCACCGCCTATTAATTGTGCCGCTTGTGTGCTTGTAGCCGTACCTCCTACGCGACCTCGTCCTGTACTCGAAATGGAACCTGGATGAATGTTTGGTTGTCCTCCTGTTACATAAAAATTCGTACATTTCGTTTATATGTACGAGTAAAACGAATAAAACACAGTTTTAAAGTATAAAACAATACATTACTATTGTACTGAACTGCTCGTACTA
This sequence comes from Tetramorium parvispinum, assembly GCA_011638315.1. Lineage (NCBI taxonomy): Eukaryota > Metazoa > Arthropoda > Insecta > Hymenoptera > Formicidae > Tetramorium > Tetramorium parvispinum. The sequence continues at coordinate 7,163 of VBVR01000367.1, read as the reverse complement.
AATTTTCACTAAAAATATTTAAAAGCAAAAATTATCTAGAGATCTAGAATTGTGTTTCAAACATTACAACAAACATTACAATATCGTTATAACAAAGACATTTTAACATTATGCAAAACGACTAGAGCAGAAAATATCTTACAATTCACGTAATAAAAAAATATGTATAAACCATATTATTATTTTCATCATGAATGGAAGATATTAATAAAAAAGAAAACAATTTTTATTCTAGTATTTGATCGGTTTAACGCCAATTCGAATGTTGCAATAAATAATAGAATAATTTCAACTTATATCTAAGTGTTGGGAGGAAAAGAATACATAACTTTTTTAAATAGGATATTAGAGAGTATAGTTAAATATTTATAAATCCGTACTAAAAACAAGTTTATTTACATGAGTTGTAGATTCTACAAAATATGTATAAATTAGAACAATTACAAGGAACTTTTTCTTCTTTGTACAAATGTCTTCCATGATGCAGAATAATAAAATGTGTATCCATTCCATAAGTACCAGTACAATATAAAAGTCCAGCAATATAATTTGACAATTTGCTACTTATATAACAGATAATTAATCTGTAATTATAATATCAGCGAATAATAAAAAATAATTTACATTCAAAATCTTTCATCTAAATGTTTTATTATAAAATATCAATTGTAATTGATATTTTATTTAGATCAATTGTAATTGTTATTATCCATAGGAATTTTTACTTCATAATTTTAATATGTATACACAAAAAATTTTCTACACTAAGAACATCTAATGATTTTAAATTAGTCTTGTACAGTACTACATAAATAAAAGGGTTTTAAAAATACTCTACACTTCATGCTAATATTTTCATTTAATTATATGTTTATATGGAAGAATTGTTAATATAGAAGGTTTTAATCAAACAAAATAAAACTTTGGCAAAAAAATGTGGATTATAATATTCTTGTACAATACAGTGTATAAAATGCGCTATGGTAAATAATATATTCCGAAGAAAACAATGTATTCGGTAGTCTTAAAAGGGAAATACACTTATTTTGAGCAATATTGGAATTTAGGATGTCTCAGATTATAAAGTCATTTATCATCACTGAGAGAAACGTTTTATATTTAGATATTTTTTGTTTTAAATATTGCATATATCGAATACATAGAACGGTAAGCCGAGATCATCATTTAATGACCATGTGGGCACCTTTCATACATTTTGCGACACAGAATTTTATAAATACGTTCTGCATGAAAATTAGATGTCGAAGAATTAAAACCACTGGGACGTGTTGCATGTGGCAAGTACGTTGATTATAAATATTATATATTCCACATGGCACAATTAATACATGTAATGGTATACTGAAGAGTCAAACCAAACCTTACCTATTGCCAGCAAATTATTTGGATTTACTGTTGCGCTTGTATCCATCGAGACTTCCCCGAGACCGTTAACCGACATTCCATTGACCATGTTCACCGCTTGTCGGGCACCCTGTGCATCTAGTGTCGTCCAGTAGGATTCGCTAGGCGAAGTGTTATTTAAACCGGGAGGCGGTTGTGCTGCAGCGCCTGTATATCGGAAGTAAGGATTTTTCAAGTCTAAGGTGTTGTTACTGCTTTCCAGATTCGTTCCTTCAAGCTTCAGTTCTATTGTTACGTCGTAGGATTGTCTGAAACGAATATGCTACGTATAGTACGCAAGATAATGGCAAAAAGTTGAGAAATAAATTTGTAACTGAGTCAAGTATTGAAATCATAGATATATTCTCTCACCTTTTATTTGCTATAAGAATGACTTTTCCGGAGAGTAGTTGCCCGCTTTTACAAAACAATGGATTCTCTAAGAGACAGCGTACTTGATACCAGTGTGTCAGAGGTTCTGTCGGAGCAGTACTTAACCAAACTTGTTGCGTTGATCCGATAAACGCTACATCGAACCAAAAAGCTAAACCATGGCATGTACCGCTCTCCAGTATATGAAAATCGACATTTATTTCTAAAACAGACACAATTTATAGAGTATTAGTAGTGTCACATTACATCTTGTTTCGTACGTCACAATAAGTTTTATTTTTCACACCGTACCTATTTTATGTAAATCAGTCTCATCAGCTGTTTGGAAGTCTACTATGTGCCTTACAGATTTCGCCATACATATTCTAATATCAAAAGTATCGACAATCGGTTGTCTAAAATATTCTTTAATGGCGTTATTTCTCATGGCAGAGAGATCTACCCCATGGAAACATGTCTGATACCAAAAGTTGGCCTTATTAAATTGTTCCATGTAGAGATTTTCATCGGAAAAGGGTGCGATATGCAGATCACCTCTGGAGGGAAACATTCTTCCGCCTGCGTAAAAAAATAATTCAATTAATGAAAAAGAGAAACAGCGAGACGAAAAATAGTATATAAGTCATAATTTTTTTTTTTTGAAACCCATTTACCTGGACTTAACCATTTCTTCGCATGCAGATAGGTTTCGAGCATTCGTTCATTATACAACATGTATCCCATAGGCTCACTCACTACACAGTCTACCTGCTCGGGTAAATCGATCTCCTCTATTTTTCCAGCTATGACTATTATTTTATCTGATAAGTTATTAGCTGCAACTAGAAGCTCGGCATGATTTGCCATATTGCTCGCTTCCACGGCGTACACTTTTTTCGCGCCAGCTTGCACAGCGAAAAATGATAATATACCAGAACCAGCGCCTACGTCTAGTACAACTTTATCTTTAAAATCAGACAGATTCCCGAGGATCGCTCGCTGGTACGTGCTGGTTCTAATGTAATCCTGCATCATGTTTTGCTGCTGTGAGAGATAACCATAAAATTGGAAATACTGCATCGCCGAGGATTCTTCCGTTCTTTCATTAAACGCCGATACACCTTTCCCCATCTTGAGTTTTGCTATGTGCGAGTGAAAATTGCGAAAATCTGCAATTAAAGCATACGTGTTAAAATTCTGCTTCTTGCTTTTTTTTACATTCCTTTGAATATTCGCGGAATAAAAATATGTTTCGTGGTTTCTACGACGATCCACGAAGATTGGGCTGTGAGTTAGTGGCTCACCTGTTTCATTAGCAAATGTAATCAGTAAGCTATCTGTATCAAGTGTAAAAACATAACTTCGAGATGATACACGAGAACATTCGGTACTGGGAGTCACTGGGAATTCCAACAGAGTCGCTTTATCCCTGTTGCTAACATCTCCTAAAAGGGACATTAAAATTAATTTTTTTTCCTTACATTAAAGTACAAAGTAAAAAAAACATGATATAGCATAAATGCTGTTAATAAAAATAGTCATAAAGACAATATTCTCTGAACGAGGCAATAGTTTCAAATCAATAACTTCCTACATTTCAAATGTCATCCTCTACCCTCTTATTGAATAATAATACGGTAACCTTTCCAATGTAAGATATAACAATAGTCTCTTTATCCCATAAACAATATAAATTTGAATGCAACTGTCATCCAACGACCTATTCGCGGCGTCAACACAACAAATAACGAGAACCAAGTACAATTTGCTCCAACAGCACCCGAGAGGCGTGCAGAGGCATAAAAAAAGATATACTCGCAGGAAAGTCGATACAAATTGAAGAAGGAGGGAAGGACGCGAATCTCTCGGCACAGGACGAGATATCGACCGGCAATCCACCGGGAGGTCCTCGGGACTTTGACTCAGTCCAACGGAAGGGGGGAGGGAGGAAAGGGAAAGCGGAGCGACGCGACGGGGAAGTGTGGTTATGTCGTCCGGGCGGGCGATCGGTCGCGTGATCGATCAGCCGAGCCGCGTCGCCGTCGGCCGCGTCGCCGTCGGGCGACGGTGCCGATGGGGCGCGAATCACCAGGCCGGGGATATCGGCCGCTTACCGTACCTGAAATGAGCTCGACGCTGAGGCCCTGCGGGTCGTAATTGATATTGAGCGCGACCGGTTTGCTGTACTTCGGCGTGGACTGTCCATTGTTTGACAGAGTCGAGACCGTCACCGCGCGAAACGTCTTCGCCATTTTTCGCTGTACCGCGTGCCAGCGCTTCCCGACGCTGTTTCTCTCTCTCCCCCTTTCCTCGTCCTCCCCCCTCCCTCTCACTCTCGCTCTCGCTTGTCCACCGCTCCTACTCCCGTCGTCCCGTCTGCCGCCTCCGCCGGTGGCTCGTAACGCTGTGCGTTAACGCCGCCGTTCCTCTCGCTTCGCGCCTGCCGCACCACTCGCGTGAGAAACAACGAGAGCCGTCGCCGTCGTTGCCCGCGATTATGTATGTACAACACCTCGGACGCAGGGAAGAGTGAGAGAGAGAGAGAGAGACCAACCCCCGGCCAGGGCCGTCGCTGCGCTGCGCTGCGAAATCGCGCCGATTCTCGGCTGGCTGGCTGGCTCGCTCGCTCGCTCGCGCGCGCGCGCGCCCCTCGTCGTGCCCGGATGCCGCGAGGTGCCGCAAGGATTCGCTCACGGCGCCGTCGCCGCCACCACCCTCGGCTCACCGGATACAAAGACGCGCAACATTCTACCGTTGCTCCGGATCGCCACCATTTTCGCCGTCGTCGACGTTCAAACGACCGTGCCTTTCCCGCCATTCGCCTTTATCAGGAGCGTAGTCGAGCCCGAGCGAACCGGGTGATTGCCAGGAACGCTGGGATTGTGACTCGCGAAGTGGAAAATTGTTAATAACATTTTAGCCAGAAGAGCCGGTTGAGTTAACGTTACAATTATCCTAAAATCTTCGTCCTATTTTTAACAACACACTCATCTCGGAGTAATTACGCATGGTTCCACATTATTCCACACACATCTGAACCCAGGTAGAACAAACATTATAATCAACAATCATTTTGATGTCATTTTAATATCTTTGTGATTTCTTGTTCTACCTGGGAAGTTGTTTTTCATTATATTATCGAAATTTTTAATTTGAACGCGACGATATCCGATATTATATTTCTCTGCAATCTGTTTTAATCTTCAATTTGCAATCTTCGCGGAGTGGAATTTTTATTCCGTACTAAAATACACGGAAGAAGGAAAGCAAATACTTTGTGTACATAGACAGAAGATATCCTTATCCGGGATACTTACTATCGTCAGTCTATTAATACCATCATGATATATCTGTGAGGCTAGACTCCGCAGATATAAAACTTCCGCGGAAATGGAATAATAGAAGATGAATTCAATGCAAACGATTATCTTGCGCGCTACAGCGATAACGCCCGACGAATTGAACGAGTGTCGCTCCGTTATCGTCGCATCCGCCTCGCGTACTACATGCGTGCCGCGTTGATAAGCGTCGAAAATCGTCAGAGTTCGTGTACGCTCGACCGATCAAGGCAACTTTCTAAACGCAGCCGTGTTGCTCGCTCGGTCGAATGAACAGCTTTATTAAAGCGAAGGCGTACGTTCCAATCCGAGCGCATCCGACCTGTCTCGATTGCACGTGGTTCAGAACAAGCGCCGGTTCACGGAGCGCGATCCTTATTCGACACGCCGATCTGTCCGGTATTTCCCCGAATGCCTTAAGCCCGATTCAGCCGATCTATAATTCACGCCAGAACTCAGGATAAGATTCTATTTATAATCTTATGCGCCATGTAATGCAGAAGGCATTTGAAGAGTCAGAATGCAACGCGCACAGATATAAGAATGTACTCTTGAAATGTATAAAAGTAATAAAATATACATCAAGAGGCAGCGGCCGCGTGCCAAATATATTTTTTGTAAAATATATCTTGTAGACGAAACGCGATTTACAATAAAAAGACTTCTTTGGAAATAAAATGTTGTTCTTTTTAAATAAGTCGGTGTTATTGAAAATAGATATTGGAGGAAAATATAAATTTCTCTGGTTATACAATAATATGCTTATGAATGCACATGATACGTAGATATGAATATATGTATGCATTTTTGTGGTGTCAATATACACGAGATATATTAAAATAACATGTATCAAAATATCTGAAGTTACCAAATTTTACAATACTATTCTGAAATTTGAATTATAAACCGCCTAAGGCAAGCTTTGTTGGCGATGGTCTCCAGTGACCAGCGGTGCAGTACTAACGTATTGATTTACATGCAAAATATACTCAATTGTATTTCGAGGGTCATGTGTCTATTGGAAAACCAATACGAGACAACGAATATACATGTCGAGAGCTACATTCACCTGTTATATTACCGAAACAGTATCTCTTTTCCGCGAAGCGATTAACGACGATTAAACGCTTCATTCTGATTCCAACGTTCATTCCGCTACCTTCGCGTTCTCTCAAAACAGTAGCCTTGTTACAATTAATTTCGATACTTTTTGTTTCTTTCGATAAGGGAATTTCGCGGAGGATTCAAGAACACAGTTTTCTAATTGCGTTCCCGCGCTACTTCGGGATTTGAAGTAATCCGGGGGAGGATTACCGTGGAGTTCCGTCTCTAATGGAACACCACCCCTCATATATACACGGAGCTAAAGGGCTAAGGTAGAGAGCGTTCGTAAGCGGACGAAGGGTCAGGAGCAGCTCTTTCGATCAGCCAGCCGTGGTGAACGGGCCGGCCGAAATGTCGAGCGTGCGCGCGCCTTGTACGGGTGCGTGGTACGCGATCACATATATCAGGCCGGCTGCGCGGCACGGAGCGGCGCGGCGCGGCGCGGCGCCTTTGCCACCCAGGGTACATGCGCGAATTCGCGTGCCGCAGCATGGAACGACGGTGGATTTGCCCCCTCCCGCTTTTTCCGGACGCACCAGCAACAGCAGCAGCGGCGGCCGCGACAGCAGCAGCAGCAGCAGTAGCAGTAGCAGTAGTAGCAGTAGCGTTCCTCCAGCAGCGCGCTTTCTTCCGCAGTGTGGTGGCTGTCGCGGTTGCCGATCGACGGCTGTCACGACGGCGAAAGGTGGACGGCGACCAGGCACCCTCGTTACTATGGTGAGTACCGCAATGACGCCCGCCGTCGACGGCGCGGGAACACGCGCGAGTTCCCGTTTTGCGAAATGCGGAAATTCCGGGATGCGGAGAATTCGCATCGCCGTGACGAGCATCTCTGTGTTCAACCCAAATGTGCCCGTTCTCCTTCCTCGTGATGCTCCATGTTTCTCTTCTTTGCCGGAAAACGCGAATTTTTGCAATTTGCGGGTGAATCCAGACGGACCGGAC